>CAJNOL010000930.1:0-93238 GCA_905250125.1 Rotaria sordida | reverse complement strand
GAATTTATTGATAAATCATCATTATCTGATGATATTTTCAATTAAGAGTTCTTACTGATTGAGAAACAATTTGAATTTGAACATTACATGACGTTTCAGTTGACTCAGCAAGATTTTTTTATATTAAATTATAAATTTCTTCTTCATTGACAAGAATCTTTGATATAGATAAAGTAACAAATCTATTTGATTGTTAATTACGTGCTCGATAATTTTCTGATTCACAAATTATATCTGTTTGAGGATATCCAGTGACTGCACAAGAAATATATGAAACATAATCAATAGCAATATTGATTGGTAATCTAATTGTGTATGATTATATTTTACTATGCTTACCATTTCAATCTTGACGCCATCTCATACGATTAATGTCGCTTTTAATGCATTAGATGTATACTAATAAAGGATGTGGGTGTGAATGTGAGTGTTGATTCAAAGAAGACAAACACCGACATATCCACATCCACATTCTGTTTAAATAGCAAAAAAGTAGAAATTGTTTTAACACATCGATTTCACATTTCTGAATGCATGCGTAGTCATTGTGTTTATGATATTCATTTGAAACAAATATTTTGTTTATTCACTTATTTTACATTCAAGAAAATTTTCCTTATTTATTTTTATTTTTATTTTTATTTTTACTTCTTTTGTTGTAAAAATAAAATACATATCTAATTAAACACGAATAGCATAAGGAACAGATTGATCTTTCTCAGTTGAACTTTCTTCATTTATATTCGTTGTTGGTTTTTGTATTGCTGATCGACGACAATTTAATGATGTATCACGATTTTGTCGAAATGTTACTGATTGTAAACGATTTGATACTGATGCTGATGTAATCAATGTACCTGTGGGTTGTACTAATGATGCTAATGGTACAACTGATCGATAAGTCATATGAATATCAATTTGTCTCCAAATACGAACGATTTTATCTAATTCACGATCATATTCATTTTTATCGGTTTTATTTGGTTGAATAGAAAGTGCTTTCCAATTAATTGTTAAAAATGATTTAAGATCATGAATTATAGGTAAACCGATTCTAACACGTAACACAGTATGACCATAATTTCGGTAAGCACAAATAAAATCATCAATAAGTTTTGATAAACAATTATATTTTCCATTTAATGGTTTATATGAAAGATCACTACGACGACTTATACCTAATGCACCATATATTTGATCGTATTTAACACCGAGAATAACATGACGATATATAACTGAATTAAAACGTGTTTTAAATGATATATTAAAACGATCAAGACCAAGAATACCAGTTGTTAAATAAAGTCCAATTAAAAATGCTTCAAAACATTTTATTGGTAATGATTCTGTTATCCTAAATATCAACATAATATTATTTAAGTGAAAATTAAATGTATTATTATTTTTTATATAAATTCTTACATATGTCTAGCAGTATCCATTAGTCCGTATAAAGATCGATTAGGATTAATATCAAAAAATTGCATTCCAGTATAATTATATTCTAGACGTTGAATATAATTTTGTACTTGTTGTAATTTTTCTCGTACGGTCATTCGAGAATTAGTTGCTACATGATACGGTGGATCAGGGTATGTCACTAATGGAGAATCATCAGTTTGATTACGTATTGTTTGAATTTCTGTTACATCTAAGAATTTATTGACAAAGAAAGTCATATATTATTTACAATTGTAAATTGAGAATCTTTTGAATTGTTTGATGAAAAATAAATAAAAAAGGAAAATTGAGTTCATGTAAAATTTAAAATTTTTTAAATTAAAAAAAGAAGATGATTTATCGTCTAAGACTTGTTCTCAATTGCAAATAAAATAATTCAATATAGGTTTTTCCTTATTTCTTACAACAGAGATACTCTTAGATGATTTTAATAGAACTGCTTCAATGGAAATCATTAAAATGAAGGTCGCCGAATCCTTTTCGATTATATTAACATCTATTCAACTATGATAGAGACCGAAAATGAACCGAACACAAGGTAATTTTCGAAATGATAGTCGAACATAGTCAACCCTTAAATGAAAAATAATTGATTGAACAATAAATAGTTTTGCACAAAATGTAATGCAGTCGACACGGATAAAACAAGCTTGATTTGATTGTTTGATATCCTTAATTCTAATATCCATATAACACAGCCTTTTCTCGTCATAAAAGTTATACTAATTATATTTATAATGAAGGATCTGTAATCATGTGAGATTATATATTAACACTAAAGAAAACCTAGTGATACTTATGCATCAATATTAAAAACTTTTATTTTAACCAACGAGTGTATTAAACAATATTAACCAACATCAATATCAACTCCCCTGTGACACCTTAATCATATGATTTTCCAAATGTAAATCCCTACAGAATTGAGCTCGAAACAGTGAAATCCAATTCGATGCGGTCTCAGCAAAGTCTTCATTTTAAAGCTATGTAAAAATATTCGGTTTGAAATACTTACCGAAAGCTGAACATGTTCTCTGCATGCTTCTGGAATTTAGAAGAAAATTTTCATCCACTAAGAAAGTTGGTCTTATTTTCTGTCTTTTATCGAGTTTTGTAGCATTATGATAGGAAATTGTAAACAGATAAAAATAAAATTTTCAAATTATCGATTGAGTTCGAAATCAACATTTACAAGCGAAAAGTGTTCACAACTAATAGATGATTTCGAAAAATAAGATTCGTTTTCTAACAATCGAAGTTTATGGACCCTATAATTTTGTAACTCGAACAGCTCGATATCACTAGAAAGTCTGTATCACGTTGGTTACATTCACATTTAACATGCGTAAAAATTTCGAAGATCGAATGCAAGACAAAAAAATCAATCAAATGCACTTCTCATCACGAATTTTTATATGAAGTTGTAGAGTACTTTTCAGCCTTCGGTAAGTATTTTGAACGAAATTTCATAAATATAAAAACAAACTTAATGCAGAACTTTTGCACCACTCATTAAGAGTATTATTAGTATCAATAGATATAATATTAGAACGTTTTCTTATACTGCAGGTATCATTTCAGAATATCCCCGATAACTTTGGTCATCGAAATGTAGATTGTCGAATTTCGATAGAATATATACTTATTAATTTTTCTTTTTTTGATTATCATGAAGGAATATATCATATTGATCTATAATAATTACGATTTCAATTTGTGAAAAATCAACTACAATCTTGTTTAAGAATGTTATATAAAAAAACCAATTAATTCTATTATATAATTGGAATAGAGTAGACGTGTAAAATAGCAAAACAAAAAAAGAATGAAGAAGTTATGAACACGATGTAAGATTAGTAAATAAATATGAATGACTTACTATTTGGATATTGTTCCATACAAAAAGTCCACATTCGTTCATTACATCGATCTGATAATGGAAGACCATCTCGATTTATATAACATAGAATAGTATTACCACTTCGCATCGCCTCATATCCACATGTTGTTGTTGCCATTATTATTGACGAAACAACTCAACATTAACAAAAACGAAAATAACTTTGCGCAACAATCATACAAACTCATTTCAAAACAAAGATTGTCAACATCTGAAGAACAAATCAAATATTTGTTTTGTTTTCTCTTTTTCTTTTTGAAATATATTCATCTTATTTTATAATCTTAAATAGAACAAAAAAGTAAGAATAATTGCTTAACTCGATAGAAATTGAACAGCTGATTGTCGTCCATTTTAAATTCAACTTCCTTGGTAATCCTTTACAGGTATATATTAATAGTATAGATGGCACTATAAAAAGAAAATGTTAATTCTTCATTTTTATACTAAAACTGAAAGTGATTTAGGTTTTAAATAATTTGATAATTGATCTTATGTAGTGAATGAAGAAAAGTTCTAATAAATTTGAAAATATAAGTGTTTCTACTCCTGACAAATTTTGAATGGCTCAGACGCACGAAATCTTTCTTAGAGTAGTGAACTCGAAAGTTTATGTAAAAGTTGAGAGTGGAATACATCTATAAATATATATGAATCAGTAGGCAAAAAAAACACTCTTCAATTAGATCTTAATTGATAGAATACGAAATATTCTTTTAACACATGACTTTATACAAATAGAATAAATATCTATTAACTAAGATGATATGTTCACAAGTCATCTGTATTTTTAATGAAATTCATTAACGAAACTTGCTTTTAGTTAGAGCTCTGTGCGGGGTTAACTAAATTTTCAGCGAAAACATTTTATTGACTCCAAAATTGACTTCATGCAGGACTCTACTTATAGTATATTTTGCTTGCTTATATTGAGGAGTTTCGCAATAGAAACGACACTTTCAGATACAAATCACCGAGCTCTATTGGACACAGCTATTTTCAGTGTAGTTTAACTTAATTTTCACGTTCATTTTGTAGAAATAATGTGTTACAAAATTTCATTAGTAACTGAAAATCGTGATGTTTTTTTTTTGTGTCGAGTTATTAAACACTTTATGCTGTTCTTGTTCATAAATATACATCTATTTGGAACTACTATTGAAATCTAAATCAAGTGGAGTATTTGATTTATCAAAACTACGACTTTCATTTTTCTCGAAAAGTTTCTTTCCTTGGATTCTAATAAGAAATACATCATTTGACACCGATAACAAATATCTAATTGTTCTTGATTTTTTTTTCTGCTTTTATTCTGGTTCAAAGTATGACTTTTGGAAAATGGATGAAATTTCGCAACGAACGGTACTTTTTGTTCCATGCAAACATGCTTGTTATGAAATGGCCTGATAGCCTAAAAGTTTGTTCTAAATTCAACAACTTTTATGTAGAACATTTATTTATATGTTGCTTCATTTCGTAGTAAAGTGTTAAATTCAAAGCTTCAATAGGAAAACAAATTTCGTAACCTAGAGTAATTCTTTTTTTTTGTGAATGACTCAGCAGCAGCTAAGGAAAATTTCAGAATATTTGTTTCTATCACGATGAGGATATGCGTATTTCAATGAAAAGTTTCGTAACGCTAAGTCATGTCGTTTCTTAACACATACATTGATTAATATTATAATTTTATTAATCAATCAATTCTGATTAAATAGTAATCATTCTATCATATGGAAAATTTTATCATTTTTGTTTTATTTTAATTCTCTGAAGAATATTTTTATTTTATTTGGATTCTCAAAAAAACAAACTAAAGGAAAAGATTACATTTACAATAAATCCTAATCTTATTTTCATTGTCACAACAGCAAACAAAAACTACAATTATTTTATGTTTCATATAAAATATCACTATGACATTACAAAAAAACAAAAAGGAAAAGAAAACAAACGATTCAATGAATCTAATAAAGTCACGAATCTATTTCAAAAAAAAAACAAAAAACAAAAATCAAGTTAAAGCTTTTATATTGATTTTAATCAGTATGTTCTTCATGTACGACATGAAATATTTTTTGTAAAGTAATCGCAAATGAATTATATTTACGATTAAAACTATCTGGTTTCTTGTCCCATACTACACCAAATATATAAGCAGGTATTGCAGTTGCAAGAAGTAGTAAAGATGTTTTAATATTTTCAACATCAGTAATAGCACTTGCTCCAATAAGTGTTACTAAAATTATAATGAATATGATTGGTATTATTATAGGTATTTTAATTGGTCGTTCACGATCAGGATGTTTATAACGAAGAACAATTAAACCAACAGCAGTCAATAAAATACCTATGAATATGTTGTAAAAATTAGAAGAGCATAAAATTCAATTAAAATAAATTTTATTATTCTATTGATTCAAATAGAATTTCTTTTCGTATGAAAATTTCGGCAGATTCCATTCCATGATCTCTCAGTTCTGCTTCCATACTAAAATATTATAGTAACGTTAGATTTCATTTTTTCAACGTAGATTAATTTCAATATTTATACATTATTGATAGAAGAAATATCAAGAGGTGAATAGCGAAATCTCTAACGTTTCTAGAATTTTCTCCGACTCAATACGATGCCTTCAAATTCCCAGTACCCTCCTAAAAGCTTATTAAAAGACTCACATTCATTCTCATATTGTATTTATCTTGTCATTATTTCTTTATTACAGTAATAACTTATTTCACGATATTACTTATTCTTTTAGCATGCCTATATGTTATAAATGTCAGTATTTTATTCAGCGTGACGGTTGAAAGTAGCAGTACCCCTCCTGGAAGAGAAAATCTAAATAAAATATTAATATATGTTGATCATTTTTTTGTATTTTCTTGTTATTCTTTATTATATAAGTTATTCTCTTCTATATTTTAAATATAATCATGAATTATTATGATTGAACTGAGAAATCATCGAATAAGATCAAAACTTAGGTTAAATCTAAAACTTCTTATTCCAATTTAATACTTACAAGTCCAATTAATCATACCAACACATATAATTAATGTTCCAATATTTGACATAAAAAAAAGAAAAACGAAACTAATTATAATTTCAAACATAATAGCCATCATTGGCACATTTGATTTATAATGTCTCATTGAAAATATATGTGGCATTAAACCATCACGACCAGCAACTAGAAAAATTTAATATTCTTTTCTCTATATAAATAACAAAACAAATTCTCTTCTTTTTTTTTTTTACCATGAAACATTTGTACAACAGTAAAAATATTTCCTGATGCAGCTAAAAACCAAACGAAAGAATTTAATTTCTATAATCTTCACAAAAACAAAACATGATTTTTTTTTAACCTCCAACACAAGACATTGTCACACCAATTGGTATTATATATAAAAGTGGTGTAAATACACGTTCAGCAAAACTAACAGCTGTAGCATCTGATTGTAAAATATCATATGCCGATAAAGCCGTAAAATAAGAACTGAATGTTAAAAAATAAATAAGAATACATATTAAAAGTGATATAACAATAGAACGTGGTAAGAGACGTTTTGGATCTTTAAGATCATCAATTGCATTATTTAAATAATTCCTTTATTAAAGAAAATAAATAATATAGAAACAAAAACAAAAAATCTCGATTTATTAAATTCTTTACCATCCAGCATAAGGAAATAAACCAGCATAAAATGCACTTGGAAGTTTCTCATATGTTGAACTTTCAAATGGTTCAGCAAAATTTTCTACTCGACCAAGAATCATTCGATAAAAACCAGCACCAATAACAATTAATAATGAAGCTAAACATATCAAAGAAAACAAAAAAAAAAAGATAAAATTTCCAATAGAAAAATTAAATAATATCTTATTTAACCAATTTTAAAATAATTGCAAACTTGATGAAGTCGATTTGTCCATACAGCTGATGTTAAATTAATAAAACCAACAATAAGTAAAAGAAGTGATGATAAACATTTAACCAATATATCTGGTGGTGTACATGTTGGATAAAACCAATAGACAAGATAATTTGCGGCTGTTAATACACTTAATACAACAATCATTGGTCGTGATAAAACAACTTCAATCCAAACACGAAGAAAACCTGGAAAATTACCAAATGCAACTCGAAGATATGTATAATCACCACCTGATGATACATATGAACAACCAAGTTCAGCATAACAAACAGCTCCCTAAATATAAAATAGTTTTCTTTTTAAATTTTAAATATTTTCTTTCTTCTTATTTTTACCATAATACAAAGTAAACCACAACCAACCCAAACAATAATCGATAAACCATAAGAACCGGAAAATTCTAGTACAGCTTTAGCACTTATAAATATACCTGATCCAATAATACAAGCTAAAAGAAGATTAATAGCATCGAGTAAACCCATAGTTGGTTGATGTTTAGCTCCTTGTGATAGAGTTCGTACATTCGATGCACGATCATTCCTCGATCCAGCCATCTAAAATAAAATTTAAAAAAAATAATAATCATATTCAATACATTTTGTTTCTTTTCTTATTTCTCTCGTGTAAAAATTGTATAATTACTAGAATATGTAATTCTATAAGTAACTAATAAATAAAAAAACAAATTTCTAACAATAGAGATAATAGAAATTTTATCGATAACGATGAGAAAGTTGATAAAAAAAACAACAGAAGCAAACAGTGACTGATTGGATGAGAATGGAACCGAACGGTACTCTCTGATTCAATGCATTTTTCTTTTCTTTCTTTCTTTACTACACCAACACTATCGGTCACATATATATATATATATATATACAAAAGAAACCCAATGAATAGACTAGTAAAAAGAAAAAAAACGTACTGCTACAGAATAAGTCTGTTGTAGAAGAAGACATCGTTCTCAATAATAGAAAGAAGAAAAAAAAAAAAGAAAAGCAGCAAATAAAGAAATAGGTCATTTGTAATACCATCTCTCTCAGCACTTCTTGCTTATTCTATATATTATTAACGAAGAAGTGTCGTTTCTTTCTTATTAGACTAGTATCATACAGTGTCATAAAGTTCATCATCAGTAAATGCTATTTTGAATATCTTTCATCACTATTAATCAATCAAATCTTCGTATGATGATCAATTTACATATGAGCAAAAAAGAAAAGAGAAAATAGAATCGCATGTAAATATAAATCAAAGCTTAGATACATGTATAAAAAAGTAAAGCCTAGCATTATAAATATTGACAACATATACATCCAAGGTTCCAATTATCAAAGCAAATAAAATTTGAATGTTACTCTTGAATGTGAAAGAAACGAAAATTTTTTGTTATCTTTTTCTTTTTTTTTACACCTGAATGTTTCTTTTCATTAAAAAATCAAAAAGAAACATGATGCGAGACATAAAATATACATTCTTGAATTAAATCAAACAATGATACCTTGATCATATATGAAGTGTAAAATCTTGATAAGAATACAGAAATAATATTTCAATCAGAATTGTATAACTAACTCGATTATGAAGATATGTGTTGTAGATCGTATTGATCATGAAATTCTATCAGTAAATATTTTATATATATATATATATATACGATTATTAGTATTGCTGACAAGTTAGAAAATTAATATCAAACATTGAGACATATGTGACAAACGATTCGTATTTGCTATTTTTTGGAAAAAAATTTAATAAGTATAATAAATATTGATAAAATTAGTTATACAAGAATTGTAATGACAACTAGAAAATTCATTATACGAACAGATCTATTGATTGACAGCAAAAAAAAAGAATGAAAGAAACAATACATTTCATTTGTTTTCTTTTTCAATTATTCATAATTTACAGACTCTAACAATTGACAGAAAGTACACAGATGAGTGTATTAAATATGACTGAGAGAATTTGTTTAGTATAAAATCATTATTTACAATATATGCGTAAAAGACATAAATTTTAAAGGTTTATCCACTCAATCCATTGACTTATTTTTGTATTTGAATGAGAAAGAAAATAATAAAATCTTTGGTAAAGTTTATAGCTACAATATGGTTTCGTTCTCGAATAATTATATATTTTATGTATATATGATAATAATGATTAAGAAAATTGAACATACTTATGCTGAATATATATTTAAAAGAATAAAAATCAAATATATATATACAGATTGATTCAAAAGTCATCCGGACAGGCTTCGTTTTACGAATAAATTTGATAGAAGTAAGGGAGTTGTGATTTTCATTGCGATCGAAAGAGGCTGTATGATTCAAAAATGAAAATTGATGACTGAATTATCAGTCAGCGAACGTCAGAAGAATACTAATAACTCTATGAAGATGACAAATAAAGTTTAGTTCGAAGAAATGTACTCGATCCGCATACTCATAATCCATATCCAAACCTAAAATTTTTATCTTGATTCATTTATTTCTGAGAATTAAAACTTTTTCGTTATCTTCATAGAGCTATGAGTATTTTTCTAAAGTCCACTGACTGATAATTCGATTATCAATCTCTACATTGCTGAATCATATATGGAGCCATCTAGTAACACAACTCTCTCTATCTTGTTCTTATAGAAGGTTATTCACAATCAAAGACTACCGATTGACTTTTGAATCATACTGTATATGATGCTATTTTTGTTGATTTTTCCATGCTGTATGAAGTAGAATTATACCACGACGTGGTTTAGCTAATTCACAAATTCGATCTGTTGCTTGAACAGATAGTGCTTGTTCAGATACTGCTTTTGGAAGTATATAAGCATCTTTATAACCAGTTGGTGTGGTTTTTGGTTGAGCGAGTTTAGCTAAACGTTGTGAATATCGAGCTGTTAATGCTGCTGGTTTAACACCACTATAGGCATAATTTGTTATATTATCAAAAAATTCTATATATAAATAAATTGTAAAAAAACATAACAACAATTCTTTTTTTTTTTTTTGTTTCTTTTAAATTTTTAATTAAATTACCTTGTCGAATAAGTCGATCACGTTTTATTTTTGGTCTTGATAAATCTTCAAGACGTGCTGAACAAGATTTAGCACGTAATGTAGTAAATGGAATACCAGAAAAACGTGAACATGGACGACGTGACCATGGATGAACTGAATGCATATCATTATAATAACTATTTCTTGAAAAAACCGAATGATGTGTATCCATAAAATCGAAATGTTGTCCTGAATAATTACTCAAACGTGATGTTTGAGTTGAATGTCCATGACTTCGTAATCGTTTATCACTAGAGAAAATGAAAGATTCATATAAAATAAAAAAATAAAAAATTACTATTTTTATTGATTACTTCATTTTCTTCTTCTTTTTTTTTTCGACTTTAGAATATATAAATTTTGTAAAATAGTCCTTGGTTATTTTCGAATTGCTTACAAACACTTGCTCAACAACAAGAATAACATATAAAACAAAGGACTGACAACCATTCAAGTACAAAACAATATTTTTTTTTTTTTCTTTATGTTCGTTTTCTTTTTTGTTCTCTATTAATTCCATTTATGCAATGTGACATTTGCAATAAGTGATCGTTTCTAGTCTATTAAACGGAAATTCTTGTTTGAAGTATGTCGTTTCCGATATTCATTGATCTCTGAATTCTATCATCAGGATTTTCTTTCGAGAATATTTTTCATTATCAACATATTTATATAGTTCAATTTTTGTCAAGTAAAAACCTCTAAAGAAATAATTACATTTGTAGATGATAGAAAAAGAAAAGAAAATATAATAAGCTAGACTACTTTTTTTTTTTTTTCATCTTGACTAAACTGATTATATTTAGTCATTTCATCCATCTCTCTCTATTTATTTATTCGTCTCATTCTTTAGTATATTTTTTTCCTGTTTTTAGTTCAGATCGGCATGCAATGCAAGTGCGAACAGATGAATAGAAAGTCTAATCTAATTTAGTCTTATCGATCTAAGAAAAGAAAAGAAGAAAAAAAAAGGAAAATCTCTTTCATTTGTTCATATTTTTTGATTTTTGATTGTTATTAGACAAAACAAAAAATGTTTCTTAAATATCTTCTATTATTTTATGCAATGATATTTTTAACATATTCTCAATCAACTATTAATATTGCAATTATTGATGATATTGATTATCCAACAGGATTTCTTAATATTGTCATACCAAATGTAACATTTTGTAATCATCATGGTTTAATATTACGAACTCATTGGATTAATTCATCATATTCATTAATTGATCTTATTGATAAACTTGAATCACAAGAAAATCAAACAAATATTTATTTAACACGTACAACTAAATTTTCAACAAAATTAGTTCAAGATTTTTGTCAAACATATCGTATACCATTTGTTAGTATGCGTTCATATGGAAGTATAACAACAACGTTTGTATTCTAATTTTATATTAAATTTTTTTTCTTTTAACCTTTTTTTTCTTCTTTTCTAGATCATTTAATTATGAATATTCTGTTATGCCGGATATTCTTCATGTATTAATAAGTTATTTAAAATATCATCATATACAAAATGCTGCATATATTTATGATAATGATGAAGCAATATATCGTATATATGAATTAATTAAATTAATGAGTACTGATGAATATTTTAATGATTTTTCATTAAATATAAGAACAACACGTAATCAAGATGTTTATTCACTATTATATAGTATTGAAATTCATTCGATTACTAAAGAACAACCACCAAAATATATTCTACTTGATCTTGAATCATCTTTAGATTATGATAGAATGTTTAATAAAATTTCACATATGGGTTCGTATGAAATATTTGACTTTTTTTTTTTCGACTGTAGTAACGATGATAATCCTTCTTGGAATTTATTTGAAATCAATCATATTGAATTAAAAGAAAAGTTCATCGATTTGCATAAAAATCTAACAAATCTAACAAATCTCAAAAAACAAAAAATTCCGTTAAAGTCTTCCTTTACTCTCAAAAATCAGTCTTGAATCAGATACATTTAAATCATATGAAATTTTCAGCATACATTGAAGCTGTAGTAGAGAAGCTATACTAAAATGTTAAGTTCTATACTATGATTTTTTTTTTCTTGTTTGAAAGGGCATGCATCAAACTATAGTGCCTGATAGAGTACATTATTTCTAAACTTCTACTTTTTATGCATAAACAGAAACGGACAGAAAACATGGAGATCCAACTGCCAGCTATCCTCCTATGCCTTTATCTTAATTTCAATAATTCTAACGGAAATTGACATTTTTGTCGTATGTATTTCTGAGTCTATGACATGTCTAAGAGATTATCAACACTTCTTACTTTAAGATTTATTAAATTTACTTAGTTCTTGCAAGATATCTGTTGATAGTAAATAACTACATAATTACCATTGAACTTGAGAAAACTATAGTTTAAACAAATGAACTTCTTTTTTTTGATCTTCTCTAATTATACAAAAGTTAAAATCTTAACAAATTGTTTGAGTCGGTATTTTTAATCTATTGATAACTAGATCATAAATATAAATATGTTGATTAAACAGAAGATTTTTACTCAGATTAATGAATATTGATTGATTGATTGATTGATCAAGAGCTTTTACAATACTTTTGTGAAACACGAACTAAGACCAGTGTTAAAGAATCTAAGTAATAATTTGAACATATTAGAAGAATCTTCTTGTTTAGTATTTATGTCCATAATAATATCAAAGTTCAATAAGGACAATATTTTGCTTTTGTCGTCATAATAATATGCCCGTTACAAACAACTAATAGGAAATGACAGTCTATTGGAAAATACATTTTTTTTATTGAAAACCTATCTTGGAGTCATTTTAGTACTATTTTACTTTGTCAGTTTCTTCTGGAAATTTACAAACATTTTTATTAAAAAAAAGAATCAGCACGTTTATAATTGAAGAAAACATATTGTCAGATCTACACGTCAAGATTTGTTTTAAAGAATACTTCTTCTGAGTTTAAGAACACATTTCTTTTCGCAACAAGATCTATAGACATTTTTCGAAATAGACACAAAAAAGAACACTGAATATATATTCAACTGCTGTTTTTTCTATAAGCTGTTTCTTCGCAAACAATCATATTCATTGAAATTAGCTGAGGACTAATAACTATCATAATCGTACATTCCACTGTGTGAACGGATTCCATCTATATTTTATTCAAACCTCAACTTAAGTAACTGACCGAAATGAGTTTGACAGAAAAAATTCAGTTTTTCTTTTTTTCAGCTATTGAGAAGATAAAATACTGCCATTGGCGAATCTTATTCTTTAGAAAAAAACACAAGTACTATTGGACATTGTACTAAGATGTTAGAATTTGTTGACTGTATTGTCTACGTGTGTGGGATAAGTGAAACAAACTTATTAGCTAACGGCGTATTGAGTAAACATGAATTGAAAATAAGACATACCAGCGTGACCACCCAAAAAAACATGACTTTTTTTCAAGAACTTTATAGAAGAACCTCTTGTAACTTATGAACGATAATATAGAATCGAAGACTACAAGTATTCTAATGTGTCGAGGACTTTACGATGACAGATCGTATATTGATAACGTCTTGTTATGATAGATGAACTACTTCCTTATTGCATTTGCGCAAGATTAAATAAAAAGATTATGAAGAAGTGTGTCTCAAGATAGATAATCTTGCTGTGATTATCATGAGCAGCTATATCGTATTTCATATTTTAATCTTTCAGAGATTGTGTTAAATGTTTTTATTTAGGTCTTACAAGTGATTTATATTATTATGTAATTCTCTCAACTTTTGATACTTGTTTATGGATAAAAACTATGAATTTTACTGGTCGTTTAATTTATTTTGATTATCAAGAACGTGATTGTACATTTGATCATCAACAATCTTCTAATTTAAATGAAAAATCTTCATCATCATCAAAATCTAAACATCATACATCATATTATCGTTCAACAATATCATTTCGTAGCGATCATGATCATTATAAATTATCAAATTCTACTCAATTAATCACAAGTAATTCATCATTATTATCTAATTTATCAAATGATACAGATATAAAATATAATTTATGTAATAATAAAATGAATAAAAATAATGAATATTTTTCATATACATATTTTCTATCACAATTACCTAAAAATTATCAATTATATTCTCGTAGTTTATTTAATTCATTAAATTTAATTATAAATATACTTAAATCAAATATTATTGATTGTAAAACATTACGTATAAATGAAATAGAAAAAAAAATAATTAATTCAAATATAACTGATGTTAATATATATTCAATAAAAAAATCAAATTCAAATTTATATAAAACACAAATTGAACTTATTGGTAAATATTCAAGTATTCATGATGATTATCAATCATGTCAAACAAATAAACGTAAAGATTTATCACGTGTACAAGTAGTCTCATCATCATCATCATCAAAAATTTATTATATAACAAGTTTATTTGATGAACCATTTCTTATGTTACGTAAACGAACAACATCTGATACAAATGTTGTTCAACCAGTTATTGATTTAAAAAAATTACGTGGTCATACATTTGAGTTTCATGAGTTAGAAGGATTTTGTTTGGATTTAGCTGAAAAAGTTTGTTCAATTTTAAATATAACATGTAAATTTCGTATTGCTCAAGATGGAGGTTTTGGAAGTAAAAATGCTACAACAGGCACTTGGGATGGTGAGAAATATATAAAAAAAATCTTTGTATAGGTCATGAATTTTGAATATTTCTTTTTTCTTTGTTTGTTAAGGAATGGTTGGTGAAGTAGTATCTCGACTAGCTGATATGGCTATTGCTCCATTAACTATAAGTCAAAAACGAATGGAAGTTGTCGATTTTAGCAAACCTTTTATGAATCTTGGCATTTCTATCATGGTATGAATATTTGATTATGGAAGTAATAGAAACTTCAAAACTTCTTCGAAGGAAAATAGTGAATGTAAATTTTAAATCGAAGTTTTGCAACTCCGCTTACCTTTATAGCAATCAGAATCAATAGTCATTTAGTATGTTTTCATCGCAATCGAGGATAGCTTGTCCCTAATTCATTTCTCAGAATTTCCGAACTACGAAAAACTGTGCTGAACAGCATTAACAACAACATTTAGAATGCTATAGAATATTCCAAATCTTTCCTCGATATTTAAATTTCTCGAATACATTTGTACATATTCTAAGTAATGCAGATGAAAAATTATATTCAAGATAGCAAAGATAGAGATGTGTAGTTATTTCACATTGGCATCGGTGTTCACTAATTGAAGTATTGAAACACACTGCCACTACAAAAAAAAAAGATCTATTTTGATAGAGTTGATATAGAAAGATTCTTTAAAAATTAATTGATTTTTTTTTTCAATAGATTCGAAAACCTGAAGCACAAAAAGCAGGTGTATTTTCATTTATGAATCCTGTTTCAATGGAAATATGGTTATGTTTTTCATTAGCTTATTTTGCTGTTAGTGTTGTTTTATTTCTTACATCACGTGTTGTTAATTCTGGTTGGCGTCGACGTGTTGTTCGACGACCATCATATCGTTCATATTCATATCCAAAAAGTCTTAATGATAGACGTAAAAGTGAAATACAATTACAACGTCAAAAAAAAAATTCAAGTGAATCAATACATTCATCTGAAGTAGGAGTTCAATTAGCACAATCACCACTATCACCAACAACATCAAAATTACCAACTCGACGTCGACATCATTATCGAATACATCATAATATTCCTATTGGATTAAATGATAAAATAAAAACAAAAAAACAAAAAGATGAAGATTTTAAAAAAAGTGATGTTCATTTATTTGGAATTTCGAATGCATTATTTTTTTCATTTGCTTCATTTATGAGACAATCAATTAATCTTGTACCAAAATCATTATCAGGTCGTGTTGCTGCAACATCATGGTGGTATTTTTCATTAATATTTGTTTCATCTTATACAGCTAATCTTGTTGCTTCTTTAACTGTGGAAAATTTAGTTGCACCTATTGAAAGTGTAGAAGATCTCGGTAAGTAATATAAAACTTGTAATTGTTCAATTTATAATATTACAATGAATACAAATCATAGATATATATATAGATATATAGAATATACTTGTGTATTACATCAATATGTAGAAAGGAAAATAAGATATAATATCGAATAACTTAATGATTGACTAAAATGACAAAAAATTGAAGAAAAATTTTAATTAGTTCATAAGAGTTTTGATTATTATAAATTTTATTTAGCTAAACAACAAGAAATTAAATATGGATCAGTAAGAAATGGAACAACAGCAGCTTTTTTCGAAAAATCAAATGTATCAATTTTTCAACATATGTGGGCAGTTATGCAAAGAAGTTCATCTGAAGTATTAGTTGGTACGAATGATGATGGTGTTGCAAAAGTTCGAAGTTCAAAAGAAAAATATGCATTTTTTATTGAGTAAGTTTCTGTTAGACTTTCAAAAAACTATTATAATAGATTGTTAAAAAAAAAAAAAAAAATTTAGATCAACAAAAAATGAATATGTTAATGAACAATATCCATGTGATACAATGAAAGTTGGTTCAGATTTAGATTCCAAAGGTTATGGAATTGCGACAAGATTAGGTTCAGATTTAAGTGAAGCGATTAATATCATTGTAACAAATCTTCGAGAATTAGGTTTTCTAGATCATCTTAAACAACGTTGGTGGTATGTTTAGATTTTTATATTATTATCATTAGATTATTCTTTTTTGTTTTTTTTATTTTTATTTTGCAATTTAAAGGTTTGACCGTTCGGAATGTTCACAAACGGCAAAAGATAAGCGTTTTAGTGAATTAAGCCTTTCTAGTGTAACTGGTCTTTTCTATATATTTCTATTTGGTATTATGCTATCATGTATTATTGCTTTTACGGAATTTCTTATTACAGCTAAAGCTGAATCAGAACAATTACGAATTGATTTTCGAGAAATTCTTCGTATTAAAATGATCGAGTATGTTATTGTATTCATTGTTCATAGAAATTTCTTTCTATTCAAAAACAAATTTATTCTAGAAATCTTGTCGGTGTTACAATTTCTGCTCAGCGACAACTAGAATTTGGTCGTGTTGACAATGAATGTAATTATTATTATCAAAATGAAGAAGATGAAGTTGTTGAACATTATACACAACATCAATTGCAAAAACAACATAGTGACGTTTAATTAGTTTAAAAAAAGTTTCTTGTCGTAGAGATAGATGATAATGAATATTTTTTCTTGCATGTATCATATTTATTATATTGTGTTATGTATCAAAAAAAAAAAAAATAAATAAATGTTTTTCTTTGTGTTTATTACTAGAAGATTATTGTAATTAGATAGTAGGTTTACACTAAAAAACTATGTTATTAATTCTCAATATCTAGTTAGTAATAATATTTGAAAGTATTTAACTGAACGTGTATTGAAATAAAAATTATTTATTCTGCTACTAATTTTATTTAAGTTGTAAATTTAAAAAACTTTGAGCTTGAAACATAGATTTTATTTTCAAAAGCGAAAGCATTTTAAATAAAATATTTTTCTTAATTATCTTCTGGTTATGCTGTCGGACATTTATCACGATGAATACAAGCACTATCAGTACTATTATCTTCTCGAACATAATCTGAACAGGCACAGAAACATCCAGCAACACATTGTAGTGTACAAATTTGAGGTTTTTGATTACAAGTTTCAATACAAGCTGAACCACAAGTTTTATATTTTTCGTTTTCATTACAGCATTGATCAGGCGGAACACATTTACCATCATGTGCTCGATAGTATCCTTGCTTGCAAAAACATCCTGAACGGCATAATAAAATGCAAGGTTTAAGTGGTTTTGGTAATGGATAACGTAAGTCATCACAAGTCGAAGCACAAGCCGAACCACATGTTGTATATTCTTCATTGACACCACATATTGGTATGCCACTGGAATTTTTGCATTCTTCACGTTTGATACAAGGACTTCCAGTAGCATTCGATTGACGTAGATATCCATCCATACAAAAACATCCAAATTTGATCATTGTAGGACAAATTTTCGGTTTGAATGTACATGTTTCGATACATATTGAACCAAACGTATATTTTTCATTTGGATCACATCCAAATAATCTCGTCAATAGATCTAAAAAATGAAAATTCATAATCAAAGATAGAATATACTTGAGTATCTTTTACTTAGTGATTGACCAAAATCGGTGATGAGTAATAATAATATCATAACAATACGTAAAATCGATATCATCGTTATTTTTTGATTCAATTGAAGTTTAAAATGAATAAATTCTATTCTAAAGCTTTACTATAAATATATGTACGTATATTCTTTTCATAGCACTCCAATAAATAGAATATATAAAATACATTAAGAAGGTGTAAATTACATTGATTCGATGTCATGAACAAAGATCTAAAATAGATTCATAAATAACTCATTATGCGAGAATAAAACATACCGAAATGACAAACATAAGTTCTATGGAGTACAAATACATTCTAAATGCAAATCTAATAGATCATCTAAAAAATATTATGTTTCAAAAGATCAATTATTTCTTATTTTGAAAATATCATATTATCTATCTGATTTGTTGTATATTTTTTTTGTAAATGCAAGTTTTACAGAGTGAGATATAACGTCGAATAGATCAATAAAAATTGAAAATTCATAATCACACTAACAGAGCATATACAATGGCTCCGAAAATTATTCGACCGGCTTTATTATCGATTTTGGAGCGAGCGTGGATGCCAGTAAAAAGAAGATCGTCACATCCACAGCCTGCGTAACAATAGATACTTATTACTATTCACTGCTTTTTCAACATACAGATGCGTAGATCAGTAGGGTACGTCTTTTTCATAAACCACTTTTTTAAGTAACGAACGAGAACTTTCTTCTATACATAAGTGCGAAGAAATAATAATAAAAGTATTGTTTAGTGCTTGGTCACTTGCTTTCGTTCCTATCTCAAGTGATTGCTACATTATCATTACATCAAATGACTGATCAATTTTTCTTTTGTTCTGTTCTGTCGTCATCTAATAGTAAGATATGTGAGCAAACGATGAAACAAAGACAAGCCAATAGTGGCTCTGTAATCACATAGAAAGTAAAGAACGTAACGAATTTCCTATTACAAATAAACATTAGAGTTAAATTAAGCTAAAACAAGTGATATACTCCATGCTTCAGCATTGATCAGCATTTATCGAGAGAAGCCTACAACAAAATGTTGCTTCAAATATTACTTTGATGACAAATGCTCCTATCCACAACTAACGCAATCAAAGATTACAACTCGTTGTAATGCCTAAATATGAGAAAAAACACCACACTTCTCTAATCGTTTACGAGATATTTTTAGATATCAACATATAGTTTTTCAATTTTGTGGCGCAGTAATGTAGAGCTTGCATAGTCGGTGAAAATTTATTCGGACATTGTCATATTAATTTTATGTCTGTAAACGATAAAGCATTCTCATGAGTTCGATATGAAGTCTCGTTCGTTTTTTTAACAACTACACAAAACACGACGATTTTGAACTTGATGACTTTGATTTTTGTGAAGATAATTGCTGCCAGATCATAAACCTATCTTAACAGAAGCTCGACTTTTGCCAAATGAGCTTTAATTTAAGCAAGTGTTACTGTCATCTTTTGTAGTTCTTGTGAAATTTGAAATCTCATGAATCATCTGTCATATTAATTTTTAAAGTAACAGATGCTCATCAGTTCTAGTCAACGCAACAAAATTCGCTTGTTAATTTGTCTACATTTTTAGACAATGATATGAACTGCCTATTGACGTGCGAAGCATGAATTTCGAATTTTTCTTCTCGAGATAGAGAAATGTGGCTCAGAAGTCAATCAATAGGTAACTGAAGAAAAATTTTATGATAGTTCACATTATCGAGTCTTCGAGATATACCCTATAGTTGAAATTTCAATCCAGATTTGCATGCCTTGATGGTATTACAATCGAATCATGCCTTGCTTCATCATAGAAAAAATAAAAATACCCGATACAGGATGTTTGTGGGTGACGCGTTCCTTCTATTCTATCATGCGCGGACAGAGTGTGGGTGTAATTCTTCTCATCACACCCACACCCACACCCTTTTCAAGAGAAGCAAGTGCAATTCGAAAACCTATCAAATTTCTCGATACATTCCACTGTTCAGCTACTTTTCCATTGAATTCTTTGGAAGATATCAAAATTTCTCTATCAATTCTAAAACTGCTAAAATCATGATTTTTTTGAGTCGTCAAGGTAATACCATGTTTACTACGGTATTATACTAATTGTAAACGCAAACTCAATGCTGCAACTTGTCAAGTAAAAGAATTGATACAACATGAAGAGCTGATGTCAGTCTCGGACTGCTATTACTTATCAGTTTATTATTAAATCTTCCAATGTTTTCATATTAGTGTTTGCATGTCTACATTTCAGATAATCATATTCAACAGAAATTTCATATTTCACTGAGATGTCAATAGAAAACTGTATTACTGTTCTGTTGATGAATAATCTAAATTACTTTCAATCTTTGAGTCAATCCGATTCGATTGGACAATTATTTCATTCATTGCTTCACAGTAGAACCATCATTGATCAGTGAGTAAAACGGAGTGTTTCGATTGCAATACCGTTATCATTCAATGAATTGAAAGCAATTATTAAAGATCAGTTTCAACTGGATGAAGACGCAGTTATTGTTGCTCGATTCTGCAGAGATGGAATTGAATTAAGAGATGAAACATATTGTTTATTAAATAAAGAAGAGTGTTCACTGTCCAATATAATCAATGTTTACAGTATGAAAAATCCCATTAATGATGATGAACAAGATCAAAATTCTTACCGTTATCGTAGCGTCGAATTAAGAATTATCACATTAGACAGACAGGTTTACTACATCAAAGTATGCTGGATTTGGTCATTTCTTGAACTGAAACTCTCATTAAAACAAGAATGGCCATTACTATCAAATATTAATGTAAATGATATTCGCTTGTTTTATGCTGGTTCTGAAAAGAAAAATGATCGAATGTTGTGTAGAGTTGGTCTTGGAGGAGGAAGTACATTACATTGTATTATGCAAAAACAATGATGAACTTGTTCGTTTTAGACAGATTATTAAATCATAAAATTTGTTCGGTTGGTTCAAACGAAGAAAAATTATTTTTCATCTTAATTTAAATACTAAGATCATCGTAGAGACGCAATAACAGTTTTTATCGAACTCCACTAATACTAGTCGAGTGCGATGGTATCATCACACCCGTACAGCTAGAGTTACACTTTAATTTTCCCTTTCCATAATTCGATCCAGTAAGACGTAAAATCAACCAAAATATTGTTTGTTAGACTTTGCTTTCAAGGAATTATTCTCAATTTTCATAGAATATAAATTTCACGTTTAGCTTTATTATAGAGAATTCATTGACTTAAAAATCGATTTCAGGTTGATCTTCATAGATCACTGAGATGTTTAAAATATTCTATAATGCATAGAATTATAATGAAACTCTTATTTCTCAATTATTGTTATCAAACTATAACGTTCATTAAGCTTCATCATCTATTTAGTTGACTAACATCAATCTTTTCTTTGTTTTTCTTTTTTGGTAAGAATCGATTCATATTCACTATCACACATGACTAGAACATCTGATGAAATACAAAAACGAACAAATAACTCAAAGAGACACTTGCTGAATGAGTATGAGCAGTTGATAAATGATTATTTTAAGTTAAAAATCATATTTATTTAATTAGTAGATTTAATAATTAGCGGTGTTTTGCAATATAATTCAGTGTTCTTTTCTTTGTTATGTATGAGAGCGAGAATATAATAATGAAGAGTGTGTGTAAGTTTCGACATGCTTTGTCGCAGAATAGTTTGCTTTAAATACAATGTTTTTTTTTTGCATCATTTGACGTGAAAGATGTAGAGAAAAAGCGCAACATAATCAGTAATTCATTGTTGTGCAATGTAATATTATAATTTCATCTTTCATTTGGAATTTTTGATGTTTGTATGTTTCTTTTAAATATGAAACCAAATCAATCATTTGTTCTTCATTGATTTTCTCAATTGAAAATATTGACCATAATCTCTTCTTTATAAGATTAATCCAATCGTCAAGAGTTACACTGTCATCAAATGTATACTGATATGTATCATACTTAATATTTGTGAATCCACACATTTCTAATTCTTGTACATAATTATCAATAGAAGGGGATACTGATTTATGTATCTCATGTGTACGCTTATCCAATGGGAAGATTTCTTTTGGTGCACGTGTAACAATGACTAATTTGTTATCATTAGAATTCAACTGTTGACGGAAACCTTTAAAAGCTAATAATCTTTCACTATGCGATAATAGATGAACACAGTGTTTCAATAAAAGACGATTATACGCTGGTAATTCTTTCTGTTGACTGAATATAACTGCATCCATACAAAATGCTTGAACAATATTGGTTAAATTTCGTTCTTTTATTTCGCTGTTGAAGATTTCAATCATACCTAATGATGGATCACATCCAATAATCTTTATTTCATTGTTCATTTTATTTAAGAACCATAGACAATCGATTCCCGATCCACAGCCAACATCAGTTAAAATATGATCACGTTTAAGATCTAATACATCAAATATTATTGTATTTAACCATTGTCCATGAGATGATGAAGGAGACTGAAACAGCGGCTCTACATGATAGTCGGATGCAACATTTGTGTAATGTTGGAATAAATTATACACATTTTGGTTTGAATCAGTAGACATTACTTTTTCATTGAAGTATTCAAATAACAATACTTGTAGAATTTTTTAATATGCAATTTTACTAATATAACCTTTATATCAATAAAAAAGAAAGAAAAAAGAGAAGATGAATTATATAATATAGTTCTAAGAAATGAGCAAAAAGAAAGAGATAAAAAAACCTTAACTCTGTCTTGTATTTTGCTCATGTAAAAATTGCTTTTGCAGCATAGTTCTCGATTAGAATTTCTAAAGTGAGAATGGGTTCAAATCTTTTTAGTAGATGATGATCGCCAATTTTTTGTTTCGTGCTCAAGACTCGATTGTTAAAGGGAGTTTCAGTGCTTTACATTTTTTCGACATATATTTTTTCTATAACTGATTTCAACGGTGAAAATGGTCTTGCCATCTACTTATTTCTTTATCAAAAATATCGAGAAAGCTGCTACTCGATCAGTCACTGTCGCACATAGTGGAAAATGTTATGGCCTCCTCCCGTCAAAAATTGATCTCATCCTAGTGCGTTTAAATGGACTGAAATTTGGAGCATATGCTGTGACTGACGTGAAGAGACTGTAGTAAAATTTTCAGCTCAATACCATGACGTTTGATAGAGATACGAACCAAACAAAGGTGAAAAAAATAGCTCATTTTGCGACGAAGATTTCTCGGTCCAGGCTCTTCCAACATATTTAAATTTTTCTTTGTTTGAAAGAGCATGTCAGGATACAGGGCACCACAGAGTCCTTTTTTTTTAAATTCTTACTTTTTTAGCAGAGGAAGAGGCTCACAAGTCCAATGACTCAAAAAACGCGCCAAAAATAGATATTCAGCTACATAAGTATCTGTATATATAATAAAAAACAAAGCTTAATTTAAAAAATGACTCTATGGTTCCCTGCGTCTTGACGTGCTCTTTCAAATGAAAAAAAATTTACATATATTGATTGAAGATCCACCGAGAATTCTTCGTCAGAAGATCAAAATGTCATAAATCCAGGAATAATGAAAAACATTTTTCGAACTGAAATTTTTCAAGATTTTTCTCGTTTTCGACGGATTTTTGATATATTTGAAGAGAATAATCACCAACTATCATATATCTTCGTGAAGTCTATATAAATACACTTCTTCGTCGTGGCTTACCGAGTTTCATTACATAAGTGGTTCTATGTTCTACGACATAATTACATTGGATTTGGTCGGAAACATTGTGCTGCGATCAACTGTACATTGCCTCGATCCAAAATGGACATGATAGGAAGAAAGAGCAAGCAAATAAGCGAGCTGGAGAGAAAGAGGACGCACCGAAATAACGTCATTCATGGCAGATTGAGATAATCCACCCCAAGAAATAAAAGAAGGTGGAACGAAGAAGAATAAGTAACAAATTATTAAACAATTTTTTTATGTGATCTTTTTTGTTATATCTTAATTTTTTAAATAAAGGTTTTTTCTTGTCTATCAGCGATTCGATTTCTCATTTTTTTCTGTATGAACTTTGATTTTTGTATAACAATTCATAAAACTTGCTAAAACGTCTGTACATTCCATTAAAGTACTTATTTTTCATGCAAAAACTTTAAAATCCATTTTTTCTGGAAAAATCGTGTTTTTGATCAGCTGATTACAGAAATCATCAAAGTTTTTCACCAAAGAAGAGATGTTGGAAAAAAATTATATCATTTCTGACAGATTTGAAGAAGGGCTGTCTTCCCATGAATTTATCTCAATTTCGAGAATTCTGACGAAAATTGACCTTTTTCGAGGGAGCGGGGAGGCCTTAAGACGTAATGATACTTGGCAAAGCTTTGTTCACTCTATTATCATAAACTGCACAATAGAATCTATATGCGGTGAATGGTCTGTGCTTCGATGCAATAGTTAAAAATAGATATGTCAATGTTTTTATAACATCTCTTCCATGCAATATAAATCCGATGAAAACGTTGAAAACTAATGTGAATGATTGTTCGTAGGTTTACAATGACTCACAGCGAGTCAATTCTAGTCACATGTCTATAGATATGGGACACTGCGTAATGGACAGTCATCCGCTATTCATTGCGTTTCTTAATTATTGTTCTCATTCTGCTATTCCCATTATTGCGCAGGTAAATGAGTACTCTATAAATCCATCAATAAATGCTGGTTATCTTTACAGTTTCAGGGTTTCTTTATTATGAAACTTTCAGAGAGTTCTTCGTAGTTTTTTAAAGCTCCAGACGGATCAATATGTGTGAACTATACAGAAAATACGACGAAGACTCCTCCACAAAACGACGCAAAGTTGATCTTTTTAACTCTCATGATTAAATTATGGTACACATTGTCCTGAAACCTGTGCTACTGGTTTTTCTCAGTAGGAAAATTTATGGATATATATAATAAAACACATTATTGATTATACAGGATGTCCCATGAATAACTAAGTGATAAAAACAGTGGAATATATCCGGCCGGTTTCATGCAAAGCGACCGAATTTTTTATCGATGATAGAGATTCATTCAAAGCTCCTTTTGATAGGAGAAACGATGACAAAAAAACTTCATTGAGTCATTTTTATTGTTTTCAATAGGAAAATTTGATGTTATGCGAGTTCCAAGAGACAATGTATCTTATAGAGAGTGTGTTATAAGCCACTTTTGGAAGACAAACCGTCACACACACTCATTATTTTCTATCTAACTAAGATAATGCTTTTTTCAAATTATAGAGAAGTATTTCTACTTTAGGCTTTTTTGATAAAAAAAAACAACATATTCTAGGATTTTAAATTATAATGAAAACCGATAATTTCTATTTGGTATTACTCTTAAGCAGATAATACTAAAGTATTACAGGTAATTTTAATATTAATGCATGAATCATTAGCATCATTGTAATACTAATGCTAATCTGACATTCGTATGCATACTCCCTCAACTATCTGAATATCAAGAGCCTGAATTAACAAAAAAGTATTAGTGAAGCAGAGGAAGACTTGATGGAGAAGAAAGGAATAAAACTATGGGGATTATAGGACGAGCTGGTATCTGATGACTTCTATTTTACCAATATCGGCAATAGCGAGGGTTAATTTTTAGTGGTCGCTGCTTGCTTATCTTAAATGGTACGGTTGACCATAAGGGAAGTTTTACATTCATTTTTTCGTTCTCTTCAAGCGTACTCTTTTTAGTGAATCTCATTTCTGTATTATCTTCACTCATTGAGAGGTTGGATTACGATGGACGAATGAAATATTTATATAGTAAAGCCTTTCTAATGTGAACACGAACGGGAATATCTAAAAGTATTCATTATATAGAGATTTTTCCTTATTTTCGCACAAAAGAGTTTCTATGGTCTGGAGTGATTCAATGAGTCCAAGCACTCGTTTCATATCTATTTATTTTTTCAATTATATGTTCAATTTCGCTTACGAAAAGCGTCCAACTTTCTTCAAAAAAACCACTCAATTTTGCTTTGCTTTGCTTTGCTTTGCTCTACTGTTTTACTCATGCGATAGATGTCAGTAAATTGAAATCTACTTTCGAAAGCTTCCAAGCCGTGACTTGTGGTCGCTCTTGATTAGTATCTTCTTCATCTGTTTGATCGATGATCATATTGAACAAATGTCCTAATTCATCGTCCGATTCATTCAAAGAAGGAGCTTTTGAATCCATATGGACGAAATTGGATGTTCTCATCTAATGGCTGTCGATGATCACGTGTTCAACAAGAGAATTGAGTTCTTTGAGAGCATGATTGTTGATCTTGTCTTTGCCTACAATGAGATCTTTATCGTCCACAGTGGAGTGGGGCTGTGTCGATGCGAAGTGTATGCGGATTGATATAAATCTGACCCTCTCAAGCACTGGTACACCTACACGCAGATATACGTACACCAACATCCTATAAATTCGTAACTTAATCCTTTCGCTTTCGTAATCCCATATAGATGTGAAGACTCATTTGGAACTAATAATGTCATGATTATTCGATATCCTGTTTTTGCAGTTAAGCGAGTTCGAATCATTTATTTTTCTATGTTAACATACATTTACATGGAGACTACAATTATTTGACATAGATTATTTAATAACCTGTGACCTTTCTTCAATCATATTGATAGTATTCTACATGCGTATATATTCATAATTATTAATCATTTTTGTCGTTGCTTTCTTGTTTCAGATATGCGATTATAGCATTTATATTAATCAAACTTCCATGACGACCATAATAACTTTCATATTAACTTTCGTTCAAATTGTTTGAGAAATTATTTGCTTCACATTTAACATTTATATCGAAAATTGGTGATAAAGCTGTTTCATAAAGATGTTTGTCTTTATATAATATATGTTCATTGAATTCACCTTTAAAATCGGTCTCTTCTTTTTTAATATCAAGTGGAATGTTATCGACAACCACAATGAAAACATGTAAAATTTTATCCATTATGTTCCCCATAGATGCGGACACCCAGCGTTGGCATTATCAGTACTGGTGAAATTTGAACAACTCTTGTTGGCAGAGGTAACATAATCGATGTTGGTCCCATCATCTATAATTAACGATATGTTTTAATTAGTAATAAAATACTTTGATGCCGATATCTAATTGTTTTGGATGCTTATAGGTTGAGATATTTTATGAGGTTTTTGTTGTACACATGTTTGTTAAGGTGTGTTGTTAGTTGATATCTACATGTACGGGTTAAAGTTGTGTTCTGTATGAGATAGATGAACAATCGGTACAGAAGAAAACTTTAATAGCCGAAATCAGCAGAGTTCTGCCCAACTGTTCATCAAGGAAATTGTTGAGCCTACGCAGAAACTGAATAGCTGTTATATACATCGAATTAACCGACACACGGTAGTGGGGGGTGTCAATTTATGCATAAATTAAATTATCAGTAATCTAAATTTAAAATAAATATAATTTATTTGCACTTATTTAACAATTTAATAAATAATAAATTAAATTAAATTATTCTATTTCTTTTTTATATTTCATTTCAGTCAGACGAACAAGGGAAAAACGTATAAAATTGCATTCAAATTAGAAAGAAATAAAATCGTAAAAAGTGAACATTTACACGTGTTCACAGCGCGTTAAAGTTTCCGAACAAATATATATCCGTTCGAAAATTTAATGCGTTATGAACGCGTTTACATGTGCACTTTTTACAATTTTATTTCGTTCTAATTTGAATGCGATTTTATGCCTTTTTCTCTTGTTCGTCTGACTGAGATGAAATATGAAAAATAAATAGAATAATTTAACTTAAGTTATAATTTATAAAATTATAAATTAAGTGCAGATAATTTATATTTAAAATCGATATAAACTACTGGCAATTTATATTTATTGTAAATTAATAGGAAAATGACATCCATACATGTTAGATTATGACTAGAATGATAATCAGAATGTCAATATACAGCTCATATATTGATGAAATATCGAACGAATGAAAGTAGAAAAAAATGATTTCGAAGCCATTTTTGGATTTCGTGCAATCGTTCGAAACCTTCGAAAGATTTGTCAAGAATCTAGAGATTTTTTTAAGAGTTTCATAGGAATGCATCAAACCTTTTTACAGGATGATCAAAAAGTTCCCGGAACTTCGGTATATCTACTTAGGAAAAGAACATTTCATCCATCTTTCTACGCCATATATTCGAGATAGTTGTTGTGATATTCCATGGAAAATTTCATCGCTCTATCTCACTTTTTAGATATCCTTTCAAAGTAAACAATAGGTATTGAATTGACTGTCTTGGTTGTTGCTTGAATTTGATAGCTTCTTGAGTTCTCAAAAATTTGAAGGAGTTTTTAAGTGATAAAAAGATTCTATGTAATAATAGTAGCAGTTATTAGATACAGATGTACCATCGCAATAATGAATGAGAATCATTATCGAAACTTAGGTTAATAAGAGGAACTAGTTTTCCAAGTGGCATTTAGTGTTAAGGATATCAAAAAACAATAATATATGTCAACCATTTAATGACATTCGAACCATTATTTGGCATCTAGTGGTTTCTATAGGAACTAGTAGTTCTATCTGTCTTAGTGATAAATGTTTGAATTGAGAAATAAAAAAGTTATCGAACAAAAACGTATCATCATCGGTCTAGTCCGACCAGTTTCCATCATGAGTTTTTAAAGCAACATGTAAAATAATGCCATTATTTACTTAAAATTGAGAGTGATAAAGTTAGAGATCGCTCGCTGTACTCACCTTAGACTAGGCTTTCAGGCTCTTAGTCGTTGAGATAGATTCAAGATAGACTAGATAATCAGCAGCTACAACAATTTAACAAGGGTAATAACCGAGGATATCAATTCAATACCTATTGTTTACTTCGAAAGGATATCTAA
This sequence comes from Rotaria sordida, assembly GCA_905250125.1. NCBI lineage: Eukaryota > Metazoa > Rotifera > Eurotatoria > Philodinida > Philodinidae > Rotaria > Rotaria sordida. The sequence continues at coordinate 63,681 of CAJNOL010000930.1, read as the reverse complement.
AGATGGAATGTCTTTTCTCCAAGTAGATATACCGAAGTTTCTGAAACTTTTTGATCACCCTGTGGATACCATATCTTTCACAAAACTCGTTTTTGGCTTCATAGAGTATACGAAACTTTCTCTTTGTTTGGAAATCATTTCATTTTTTTCAGTATGGTAATTATTATTCTCCTACTCTTCTCCTGTAGCTGTGGATTTCAGCATGCGTAGATCTGACCATTCCAACCACTGACATGTCCACACTCAAGTACAAACCCACATGTGCCGATATTGATATCACTTCCCGCTGACCTTCCTTTCCTTTTTCTCTTATATAAGTGGGTATTGTACGTGAAGTAGCTCAATAAACACTATTGTCGAGGGTGGCGGCAAGCTACTCAATCCAATTTGCTGGTGCACCATCCCGTTTCATCTTTGAATAAAAAGATCTATTATTTTCATGACGAGTAAATAAATAATTTATTATCACAAAAATAAAGAATAGAATCAAAAAAAAAAAGTTCATAAATTTTCATTTTCAGTATTAGTATTTGTGGTAGAAGTATCATTTGTATTGCCATCATCTTCAATAACAATATCTTCTGGATCAGGCGCACGTGCTAAAAATTCTTCACCATTTGAATATATTTGATGAAAAATATTTCGAGCCTGCAATCGAGTATAAGATCTTATAAAAGAAAAAAAAGCTGGAAACAAACCGTATTCACAGCACCATCATGATCAATAGAACCATCCGGTCCATGAGTAAGTAAAAGTTTCAAAACTGGTGATGATATTGATGTTGATAGTGTTTCTACTTGATCAAAGGTTAATTGTCCAAGAATATTAGCTCGAGTAAAATTATCTAGAAACAAAAAAGTATCGATAAAATTCGTAAATATAAATCTATTCAATTGACCTCCAGTTAAATTCAACAATCGTTCAACAATTTGATTAATATTTTCTTGAGGTTTTTCTTGGAAAATATATAAAAGAACTAAAAGAAAAAAACAAACGAATTCTCAAAATTTGTAGAAAAGAATACTTCGGGCATATCAAAAGTAGTACCGAAGATATTTTAATACCTTATAAGAGCTTACTCTCTATATAGTCTAATAGTAGGAACCATGCTCTACATCTTTGTGATATTGAGTCATTTATCAAATCATATTATGATAGTGAAATTTCGATAAGAGTTGTTTATTATGATATGTGACGGTAATATTAGGTCACATTTTATCTTCGATGTATATTCTCTTCTTGATATTCGCTTTTTTCTCGTCTCCTCTAACATCTAGCCAAACTATACATAATAGAGCATACAAAAAATGGTGTTGGTAGAAACAAAAAGAAATATAGAAACAAGTTCATCAAGTCTTTATTTCATTCAATGTTCGAAATAATCATCTTGGTTATTCACACTCAATTACATTCATTGAATCCATCTGTCATATGTTTTTTCTATACCCTTCTGATTTGGAATTATTTTGATCATTTAGATTTAGTTTGATTAAGTCGAGTAATCAAACATCACACGATGCCAAATCTGGAGAATTATTTTAAGTGAAAATTTGACGAACTTTTTTCTGTATTTCTTTTTTATTCTACTGCTACCAGTTTTTTGTATACTCCAATATGTATAGACGGCTAGCAGGCCTAGAAATTGGATCAGTTTTTGATAACTGTTGCAGTTCAAAGTGAGACTATTAAAAGTACATTTCTTTTACACAAAGGATTTCTACACAATGAAGCTTCATGATCATTGTAGCCATTTATTAGAACATTGTTACAAGTTGATTATCATAGTAATTACAAGTTGAATAAGATCGGATAAATGTGAATACTTGAAAAAAACAGCATGAGAGATATAGTGCAGTTGGCCTAGTGTGTGGATGAAGAATGTCATTGAATCGACTAAATGAAACTTACAAAATGTTCGAATAATAAAGATTCCTGATTATTATCAGTTGCGAGGTGCAAAACCCATGTGAGAAACTGACGAAAATAAGAATAAAATTGATCAAACTGGCATTATTTAAATCTGATTTTTCACCTTTAGGGATAGATCTCAACTGATTTAAGTCTTTTTTTCATCATTTAGTTGAAGAATGATCAAATGTCACAGAAACATAGAGCATGGTTTTTACTATCAAACCATATAAAGAGTAAGTTTTTATAAGGAATTAAAATATCGTCGCCATTACCTTTAGTATGCTCAAACTATAATTTTTTACATACAAAATCCATCTGGTATACATCCTGATCCACTGCCAACTTCAATTATATGAATTCCGAATTCGTTTGGACTGCTAAGACGAACATACGTTATCTATAATACACAACAGAACATTATTTGAAATTTTAAGATTTCATTCTACTTCATCTTTTTCACTTGATTTAATCGATTGATTTGTAAATAAAACAGTTCGATGAATAACATTTTTATTTGATGATATAGATTCCATAAATGAATTATTACAAATAACAGCATCTTTAGCACGAAATCTTTCTCCTGTTGTTGCTACAATACCAGAACATTGATTAGTTAATGAATCAATTGTAAAACCAGCTAATGGAAAACGTAGAAAATAAGTACCACCAAAAACAGCACATAAACGACAAAAACATTGACTCATTTCACCATTTCCATAGAGTGGATAAAGAAATGGTGAATTACCATAACGTCCTATGGAATCTAAATATCGTTTTGCTTTAATTATACCCTAAATTCAAATCGTTATAATTATAAAGAAAAAAATAAAAAATAAAAAAGTACCTCTTTTGTTGTTGCATTATAATCAACCAAAGAAATTGAATTAATAATTAAATGACAAAGTGTATCATTTAATTTTTGTTTTTTTAAATATTCAATAAATGGAATATTTTCATCTAGAATTAATTGATAAAACTTATTATTAATATTGTATAAATTATGTCTACCTTCATTTAAATCTTCGATTGCCATTGATGAACAATTCATAATAACTTTCATTAATAAACGTTTATCAATAAGACTAATATTATTTGAATTAAATATATCTGCTCGTGAACTTGGTACCTAGATAGATAAACATAAGTCTTCGTTTTGATTGAAATATTTTTTCTTTAAATTACATTATCAAGTTGTCCATTATTTTCAAGTAAAAGACGAGAAACAAGTTTAAATTCACAATATTTACCCACATTTGATTGAATAAGAAGATCAATAAGACCGCCAGTTGCATAATAAAGCTAAATAAATATATATATGTACATATATTTAAATATACCGAAATCTTTCGTATATTTATGTTGAGACAAAAGTTCCATTAGATGATTATTCGTGTTCTATATTTATTGTTTTATTTGAAACTTCATTGTATTTATTATAGTATAATTCTTTACATAAATTTCTGTTAAATTGTTCTTCCTTTTTTTATAATTTTCTCCGAAAGATTTTAAGCTTTTCTTTAAAATCAATATTTTATTAATACAAATATCAAAATAAGCATTTTCTTGGTACAATACAAAACCTCGATTGCTGTATTGATTAAATTTGCAAGCAACAAGTTCAGACATACGTGAGGCGAGTCTTTTTTAGTCCCGATAGAACCGGGACTATCTTACTCATATCTAATCAAGTTTAAGGTTAACATTATAAAAAAATGAGATAATAAAGGAAAAATTTTGTTTTCTTGTTCTTTTCATAGAAATAAAATGTAACGCTTTTTTAACAAGTAGATTACACACTAGTTAAAAATCCCAATAGAAATTTTTATTCGTACTAACTTTTGGTGTTAAATCAATATTAAATTTCCTTGACTGTTTTTCCAATACATCTAATGTAATTTTTGGAGTATCATTTTCAGTTGTTGATGATTGTTCATTAGTTTTTCTTTATAAACAATGACAAAATAAAGTTTTTTTTCTTCTGTATATATCTTTATTCTTACTCAATATTCCATTTAAGTTGTATATTACGAAAAACATTTAATGGATTACCAATTGGCATAATTCTTTCATTATCATCTTGTGGATTAATATTTGTCTATAAAAATAAAATAAGAAAAAATATACATATATTAACTTTAGTTTTTAGTTATTTCTCCATATACCACAGGATTTTCCTGTGTTTGAATCCATTCAGTTAAACCATTCAATGTAAATGATGACCATTCTGAACCGTAATATTCATTTCTATATAAAATAAATTATTTATATATATTTTTTTCTTCATAATATCTTACGTATCAATATGAAGTACGGTCTTTCCAATACGAGCACAAGCAGCTGCAAGAATACTTTCGACTATTCCTATATGAAAAATCTTTTAGAACAAATTACAAAAAAATAATCGAATTAAAATACCTGTTCCAACAACAATAATATCATATTCATTAGGTAATCCTTCGAACATCTTTTTTTAAAATAAACTAAATATTTTATAATAAGAAATTCTCTTAATGGTTAAATTCTTCTTACAAATAAAAAACTTGCCTACGTGTCGCCACATTGATCGCTTCCACAATGACTCACGTTGTATCATCGTTCGTTTTTAATCGATAAAAAAAAAAAACTGTTCTGTTTTGTTTTTCTTATTTTTATTAATATTATTTTCTATAGCTCGTCATTATGACAGACGATCATTCATTAATGGATATCGATGAAACTGATGAAATTTTATATGAAGTTGATGTTGAACTTCATCGAACAAAACAATCTATATATTTATTTCAATATCCAATTCGACCATATTATCGAAAATATGATGAAACAGCATTTACAAGTGCAAGAATTAAAGAAAAATATTCACTTGTAGAAATGGATTTACTTATTGATACACAATCATCAAATTATTATTCAGCAAGAGGAAAACAATTTGCTGATAGTACAAATCAAGAGAATAAAAATCAATTTTTTAATAGTGATCATATGGATAAACAAATGATTGCATCATCGGATTCATCTGATGGTAATAGAAAAACAAAAAAGAAAATTTTTTCTTTTCATTAAAACAATGTTTCTAAAACTAAGTCTATTGATCACAGTCGAGACAATTATTGAAATCTTAGAAATAACATGTCTTATGATCATTTTTTGTTTGTTGAGATTAGTTCGTTATCCCTCCGTATGTACATCACTTGTGTCTATGATTTAGTAGATGGTATGTGTAGATAAAAAAGATTCCTCATTGAGTATACGTTTATTTCTCTTCGAAAAATAAAACAACAAAAACTTGTCTTAATTCTTCATGTCCATTCATATCATAATATTTTTCTTAAGTAAACATCATCTATTGACTTACTCAATAGAATGAAAGTTATGTATGATTAAAATTCGATGACGTGTAGAACAATTTTAATAGTTTGTGTTTCTTTTTCTTTTGTGTTGCAAACTAAAATTGAAAATAGTATCGTTAGAAATTTTCATTTCTTCTTTTTTTTTTTTCTATTAATTTTTACATGAGCAGCTTGAATAGGATGTTAATCAAATGCAGGATTCTATTATCTCAAAAATGAGATAAAAGTTTTTAATTTTAGTTTAGAATTTTCAGATAAAAGCATATAGAACGATTCTTTTTTAAAATAGTCGAATTAAAATACAAAATCATTGAACATCAGTTGAAAGTCTCGAAACTATGTGTGCACTATATAGACCTACATGAGCTATGAATATTCAGAGTTGAGAAAATCAAGTTAGACTTGACTTGCTCAGCTCTGATGGAAAGTGTTGATGTGCGATATACAAAGGTAGTTTGTAATAAAGAAGGAGTTTCGTCAACAGATATTTTAAAAAAACTTAACTACCAAGAACAAAACGACTGTGAACCGTATTTTTGATCTACATATAGAGTCTACGGTCAGAAGAAGTTTTCTTGGATATATATATATGAATAGTACAAGTGTAGACGTTTATAATACAAAATGCATTCTCTAGTTCACATTGTGACTTTCGATTCTGGTCTTTAGTTTTCTATTTAACAATGTTTCAGATCAGTTCATTAACGTTAAAATCAGGACTATTGTCAGTCTATTGGCATAGTTCAATAAGTATATTATAAGCTAGAAAATGCCGTCGATGCAGCTTACAACGGCCTATTATTAAATGTTATTCAAGCATGTATTAAAAAGACTCAGATTGTATATCAATATTTTGTATTTTCATATTAAACTTTTATTTGTATTATAAACGTCTACACTTGTACTATTCATATATATATATATATCCAAGAAAACTTCTTCTGACCGTAAACTCTATATGTAGATCAAAAATACTATTCGCAATCGTTTTATCATTCGTAGTAAGAAATTCCAATGTAATCGAAGATTTTTCTTTCACGATATCCTCCTTTCGTGAACCAGATTTTTTTTTGTGACCATTGTATAGTCTGAAGTGGTATCTATTAAGTACATTTTTGGGTTCAAAAATTGTCTTTAAGTGTTAAAAAATCAAATTTAGGTAACAAAAATAGCGAAAAAAAAGTCCAGAAACATCTACGACGTCCGATCGAGCTGAAATTTTTTCCACATATACTATACATTGTTTAGGAGGGGAATTTTTTTTGTATTCAAAAACTATTGTTCTGTTGATTTTTAGGAGCTCTTTTCAAAACAACATTCGATATTTATTCGAAGGACGAAAAATAAAAACCTCAAATAGTGTTTAGTATTTGAACAAAAAAAATTTCAGCTCGATCGAACATAGCATCTCAGAGGAATGGGTAAGTCATTTTTTGCCATTGTGATCTCAGAAGATAGTATTCAGAAACTTTTGCTCCACACATCAAGATCTACTTATCTTGAAAATTTGAAATTTTTCTGATAAGTCATTCTCTAGAAATTCCAAGTAAGGGACAGGAATTCCCTTAATTCCTAATTCAAGAGAAATATAATACATAGAAATTTATTCTAGGTGATCGTTATTTCGTTGGTTTATTTGATAGTATAACTCGTCATTTGATTATCTGTCCGTTAAAATCAGTTATTCAATTTCGACCACAATTTAATTATCTGGATGCAACATCATCATCAACAACTAACTCAAATTTAACTAAAGATGCAAGTTTTATTGATGAAGATCAAATGAATACAAGTGATGGTGAACAATCTGGTAGTGAAAGTGAAGAAAATAAACCAGAACCTGTTGGAAGTTTAGTAACAATGAAATTTGAGAAAAAAGAAAGTGAATATCATAAAAAGAAACATCTTCAATCATATAATTATTATCGACAAACACGTGATAATGAACGTTGGCAAGATCTTATATGTATAATGAATGCTGATTCATTAGATGCACAACGTATTCGTCAACAATTTTTGTCAAATAACAATCAATCTGGGGCAACTAATTAGAAAAAAACAACAACAACAAGTTAACATTTGATTTTTTTTTGTTTTTTGTTTTTTTTGTTTTTGTAATACTTTTTCTTTTTCTCAGCGATACACAACGGTGATTTCTATTTCATTGTTTGACGTGAATTTTGTTTTTATTCTAGATGGATAATTCGTTAGATTTACCTTCTGAATCTCCTCTGTCGAATTCTATTCTAAAAAATCGACCAACACCTATTGCTAGAACCAAAGTAAAACCAACAAATAAAGCACCTTTGACTATTGGTCTTGATGATGCTGTACCACTTGAGGGTAAATTATTACATATATATATATATATATATATATAATTTTTAAGACAAAAATAAAGTATTTGTACAGATATTGAGAGTTACGTTTTATCTTTGATTTTACTAATAAAAGCAAATTTGAAATTAACACTTTGTAGTATTAACTTTCAACTTCGTACTCATGTTTATCATTGAATTTTATATTATATTTTAATATGATAGAGCAAAGGGGTTAGGAAGAAAAGTATTCAAGTCGAATATTCATATTAAATACGTATTAATATTCGAAACTTTCGATTGGAGAGGTTGATTTCCTAGGGACGCTCTCTCAGGAAGGAAAAAATCCCCACATTTCGAGTACCTCGCGGTATAGAGTGCTGCTCAAAAACAGGTTAGTTAACTTGATATCTTTCCTATAACTATGACTAGTTATAGCTCCTGACAGAAGGCCAGTATTGCTTGAACTTCCTGTATACACTAACTAGCCACAAGAGCTGTTGTATACCACAACGTAATTAGAATGCTATCGGACGGATGATCCGACACGAATAACCGTTAGCAACTTGTCTAGAGAGTGGCAATGCGTTCTTAGAGGAGCATCAATGTCCTCCTACCAAAAGAAAGAAATGGAGTGAGTAAGGGTTGAACAGTTTTCATTAGCCGAATATAGCTTCTTCATTATAGTGCTCGTTTCTGTCCACAACCGTCAATCTCTTAACAAAATTTTTGTAAACACATTTTCTCTAGTTTTCAGCATATGACCATTGGCATATTTTTTTTCAACAATTAATTCATTCGCTATCATTACACTTTATTAATTCATGATCTATATCTACTGATTGTTATATTGAGACTTACAATTAAATTCAAGAGTCTTAATTAAATTTGAATGAGATTCAATTTTTCGTGAATAAAAATATCATACAATTGATGTATCAACGAGAAAATAACTTCTAATAGAAAATCAACAGTAAAATAGATGTAAATATGATTGTTCATAATTAATAGTCTTTGATTGTCTATTTTTCATGTTTTGTTTTATTTTATTTTGAATTCATTAGTACGAATATCTTTATAATTATATATTCGAATTTTTTAATTAGATTCTCATGTTGTTGAAAATCCACCACATGTTTCCAGTAAACAACTTTCATCGAACAATGTAAAGAATGATGATTCAAATGTTGTATTTCGTCAAAAAAAATTTTATTCATCAAATAGAAACAATATTTTAGCATGTTTACCACAAGAAAATAATAATAACAATAATCATATTTATTCAAATTCATTAAATATATCTGATAAAAATCTATTCTATGTTACTTCTTCAATATTTGATGATGACTCAAGTTCTCATTCGTCGTCAGACCAAACATTATTATCGGTAAATAATTTCTCAATGATCTTGTTTCTTATCAATGGGTAAAAAAAATATGTATATGTTTGCACATCATTTTTTTGCATCATAGGAATGAAAGAAAGAAAAAGAAAAGTAATGCTCTTTTATTTTTTTCTTTTCGTTAATAGCTGCTAAATATTTCACGTGAAAATTAAAAAAAAAACAAAAAGATATTTATTAGTTGATTCGAGATTTAGTCTAGTTAATTTTAACTAAAGAATTTCAATGAATTAATTACTTTTTTTTTTTTTTGTTTAAGCAACACGAAAAAAACAATTTAACTATTTCAAATATCAATCAACAAAAAAATCCATCATTACTCAAAGATCAATTAAATAAAAGGTAAATATTTTGAAGATAAATTACAAGAATTAATTAACAATAGATTTTGTTTTCTTTAGTTCTCCATTAGAATCAATGGATACAAAACTAAATTCAATTTCTAATTTGATGGAAAATTCTTCCAATACATCAATATATAGTGATGATGATTCAGTTGTACCAAGTAAAGAAACAAACTAATTCTTTTAAAAAGAGTTCATAAAAGAAAAAAAAAATAACAACACACATAATCTATTTAATTATGTTAGAAAATAATACTCCTACGTTTTTTTTTTGTCAATTAAGATCAAACAACAATTTATCTCGATAGAGTACGAGAAAATTCCAGTAATTGTCGATGTGCTGATTGTAATGCTGAAAATCCAACGATTGCTATTATGTCTTGGCTTTTGATAATATGTAAAAAATGTGCTGGTATATCAATTCTTGATTGTTTTTCTTTTTTGTTTTTCTTGCATTTTTTTATATTTATAATAGCGATTCATCATCGTTTGACTTCAAATTTCCTTCGTCTACAATCATTGATGACTAATACATGTGATTCAGATTTAATTGATCTACTTCATGATTATGGTAATCAATTTACGAATAGTTTATTAGAAAATAATTCTTCAAAAAATTCAAAACCAAATATTAATTCAACAGAATTTGAACGTAAACAATATATAAGAAAAAAATATATTGAAAAAATTTATCTTCAACCATATCAATCAAATCATTTTACTTATACACAAGATCAACTTAATAAAATGTTATATGAAAATGTTGAAACAACAGATTATAAAAAAACATTACATTTAATTATGTTAGGAGCTGATCCAAATTATTCAGAAAAAAATTTTGCTATTGCAGATCATGCTCAACGACATCAACAAATCAAGCAAATGAAAATTATTTTAGCGAATGGAGGTAAAAATTTCGTTTGTTTTTCTTTTTTTGTTCTGTGAATAAGATAATTTTGAATTTTACTTCTAAAACATATCAAGTAAACAAATGTATGTTAAGGAGAGAAACAACTGACTACGAACATTCGAAATCAATGAATCGATAGAAATACTATACGTACTTAGTATAACTCATAAACACGATAGAATGAATGAGAATAATAGAATTAAAATATCAGCTGTATTTCTCTTTGATCGAAATATTTTGAAAAAAATTTATGAAATCATAGAATTAACTGTTTTTTTTTGTCCATAATTTGAATCGTAAAACTAGGATATACTTGATATCATTATCATAATTGAAACAATGTTTTATTTAGAATAGAACGATATTTCTATACGTTATTATTGGATTAAAAACTATGTGAGAATATTGTTTTTTGTGAAAGTTGATCATTGTCTTCTGAAATTTTTAACTCACTTTCCCGACAAAAAAGAAAATTCTATGTAGAACAGTGATTTGCAATAAAGAAAAAGAAATTTGTACACACTATATAAAAATTGTATTAGATTCTAAAATGACTAATTCGTGACAAGCATTAATATTGTATCAGACATTTAATTGTGAATAATTTTGTATATAGACAATATTATTCGTTAGCGACATGACGGAGTACGAATATATAAACGAAAAAAATGCTGTTATAATCGAATGAGAAGTTCAAAACCAATTCCAAGCAATACAAATCCTTTTTCAAAATCTCTAAATGATAGAAAGACAGAAATTTTTGTTTCAAGACTTGTGACAGAATTTCTAGAAAATCGGTTTTTTACAGTTCAATCTTGCTGAGAATTTGACCAAATATACAGTTCACATCGTAGAGCCTATTCTGAATGTTTTGGATTTTTTCTCATATGATTATAGAGATATTTACTAATTACTTTTTAATTAAGCTCCTTCATTTCAAAAGAAGTCAACTATGACATGACTTTTTATCTGACATTGTGTTTCTTCCAAAAATTTCTGTCATTTTCTATTTGAAAAATGTGGTTTTTTTTTTGGATCGGTGCGTCTCAGAATTCTCGAAATAGCTTCATTGTAGTCAATGGCTTTCTTTTTTGTTTGAAAGAGCACGTCAAGACCCTTAAAAAATAAGAATTTAAAAAGAATAGACTCTGCCATGCCCTGCATCCCGACATGTTCTTTCAAACAAAAGAAAATTAAGTATATAGAATGAAGGCTTACAGAGAATTTTGGATTGTTACATGAACTATTTTGAACCCTTGTTAGTTGAATATCTTCTAAAAATATCATGGTATAGGACTGAAAATTTCATGCGATTTGAATATAGTTGGGTCAAGATCGGTTTTTTGAGGGACATGGATTTAATTTTAATTAATAGTCAATTGAAAGAGCTAAATTTTCGTTCATATGTACATATATGTTAATCATAGAATTTTATTTTTAGGTATAGCTGAATTTGATTTAATGAGAACAAAATTTGATGATGTAAATGAAACAATTGTTTATTTATCTAGTAGATATGGAGTTCTTAAAGAACTTTTAACACGTTATGAAAATGATCGTCTTAAAGTCTATCCTCCAACTTCTAAAACAGATAAACTTCAACGTTGTGTATTTGAAATTGATTTAAATAATGTACTTGCTATATGTAATCAAACAGTTAATGCTGTTTCATTAAGATGTCGTTTAACAAATACACCAGTAATTAATATAAATAGTCAATGTACAATAATTGTTGATGATCAAACATCATCAAATGAATATGTATGGATTTTTCCAAATGATCTTGAACGTTCATTATGGATACGTGAAATAATTAAACGACAATATTGTTATTATCAATTAATATATTCAGATTTTATTTTATTAATGAAATTAAATATTCAAGAAGGAATTAATGCTGAAAAACAACAAGTTACAGGTATTGTTTATTCAGGACGTTTTGTTATTTGTTCGGATACAATATTTGATGAAGTTGATTTACGAAAATATTTAAGTTTAAGTAAATTTTTGTTTTATTTTTTTCTATGATTTATTTGTTCATTTTTTTTTTATCTTGTTAATTTAGCTTATCAAAAAACAAAAGACTTTACAGGTGTTGTTCTTTGTCTTGTTTCAAAACGTTTTCTTTATTTATCATCACCTATTATAAAATTAATGGATATGTTATATTCATGTCTTCGTCAAGCAATTAAAGTTAAAACATTAACAAATTTAAATGAACAAATATTAACATCACAAAATATACCAGTTATTGTTGAAAGATTTATTAAATTTCTTTTTGAACATGGTTTATTAGCGAAAGGTAAATAGGTTTTTATATTCTTATTTTATCTTATTAAGATTTAAAATATGATAAAGATGAAATAATTTAGAGAAAGAAAGAAAGAAATTGGTAGAAAAGATTAAACATAATGCGTAGATTCAGTTTTATTTGTGTATGCTGTTAGTTGCAACAGCGATTTGATAGTTTTATAGGTTGATAGAAAAAGAGGCATGTAGAACAATTTAATCAATTTATTTTCCATGAAGATATATACCTGATGATGATGCTATTGAACTTTAAAAGCTTTTTTAAATGTTGTATTAGTAATACTAAAAAAGAAAATAATTTTCGAACAATACATCCAGTATTTTGTCTGGATTTTCTCTTCTGAAGACGAAATTTTAAACTCTGAACAGACGAATACCTATTTTTGAGCATATAAACATATTGAATGTAATACAATACCGAAACACCTTGGGAGATCAAGCTATATCTTCGGAGAACCAAAGTCCGTTCGGTTCCCATGCTAGATAAAACACTGAATACGTCCGATGTTCATTTAACATGTAAATACTAGTTTCTGACAAAGTTGTTATTCATGATTATTTAATTTATATATATATATATTGATAAAGAAATGATTAGAAATTACGGAATCCTTCTGTTCGTCAATAAGACGTTCACCAATTGTCGTTGAACAGTATGAATGTAACATATATGTACGTAAGATCTATGCTAAATGTTATGAAAACATATCTTGATGCTTGCACTTATGAATGTAGTTGATATAATGATATGCAACATTGATGTCAATATTAAACCGTGAGGCACTGATTGCACTGATTATACTGACATCGATATTCATTGCAGTATTGAGACATCATCTCTATCGGAATATGCTCTTTTTTGCAGCAGTATGTTCCAATGCTTCAGCGAACACTGACGCCAGTATTTCAGCGTTAGAGTCCGCCAGGTTGGTCCCGGTTAGAATCGGCCGCGTCCGCACCCGGGTCTTAAAATTTTTACTGATCGGATCCGGGTCCGACTCGAGAAATTCTTGGATCCGACGAGCTCTAGTCCCGGTCCGAAAATTTTGTATCCGACGGCTTCTAATCGTCTAAGAAATATGTAGAATGCACTAATCACCGAATGCAAAAAAAAGCCGAAAAAATAAACTATCTCGTATCTTCGGAACGACTAGCTAATTCCGATTAGAATATTTTATTGAGAGTATCAAAGTACGGTTTGACCAAGCTCTGATACGAAAATTTGGAACCTGCTGGGCTCTAGTTAATATACTCAAACTACATTGAATCAGTGACGTCGGTAGTCAACAAATTGAAACTGCACATTCCTAAGTTGGCATAAATTTTTCTAATCTATACCAAAGTTACACACAAATTGGCGAAAGTTCGGTTTGCAAAAGTTCTATTATCGAGTTTCTATTTTAAATGATTATTATTGAACTAATAATTAAAGCAAAATCATTTATTGAATATTCAATCGTTTCTTCTTTTGTTGAAAAACAAAATTGAAAATAATGAAAAAAAAAAAATTTTTTTTTCCATTACATTGAGAAATTTTTATCGAATTAATAATGAACACTTTTTTTTGTTTTCTTTTATTCAGGTATTTATCGTCAAGCAGGACAAGAAAGTAAAATCAAACAATTATTAAATGAATGTCTTGAAGATCCATTTACTCCTACATTAACACCTGAAAATTATACTGAACATGATGTTGCTAATGCATTAAAACGTTTTCTTCGTCAATTAGATATGCCATTACTTGGTACACGTGAAAATTATAATGCATGGTTACGTTCAACAGTTGATAAGACAATTAAAAGTGAACAATTAATTCAATATTATCGTGCATTACTTAAAGATTTAAAAAAAAATTTTCCAATACATTATTCAACATTAAGAACAATGTTAATGCATATTCATACAGTTGCTATGTTATCTGAAATAAATTGTATGACTTTATCGAATCTTGTTTCAACATTTGCACCATGTCTTATATCACAAGCAACATTAGCACCAACGAATTCGATTAATGGAATCGATGACGATCGTCAAATATCATTAGATGATATGGATATGAAACGTTTTGCAAATCAAAATGAACTTATTCAACAAGGATTATCAAATCTTACTGATAGTCCACAATTGACAAAACTTAAACGAAATCGATCTTTTCATAGTAAGAATGTTTGTTTTGTTTTTGGAATTGGGAAAAAATTAGGATATAAAAAGATTATGAGAAAAGTTAGAATGATATGAGTCTTGATATCTTTCTTTTGCAATTATGTTTATATAATCATGAGAATAATATGTTACAAGTGATGTTTCGAAAAATTGAATGCGACCTAAAGTTTTATCTATATATTGTTTTAATGGTTGTAGTGATTTGTTGAAAGTTTCAGATAGAATGAAGACTTTTTTGTCTAGATAATTCTAATCTGGAATTTTAAAATATCCTAAAATTAACTATTCTTTCAAAAGATGTTCTAGACGATTTATTTTGCATGATTGATTTGAATGTCAATTTGAAAAACTTTTTTTCTATTTCTAGCTTCTCGTGAGTCTTTATCATCAATTTCAACATTATCTCAATTTCAATTATCACCAGCTTATATTCATGTTGCTCCATCGATTCAAGCAAATTTTGAAATAATGACTAATCTTTGTAAATATTATCGTGAATTATTTGATATAACTGATGATGAATATGAACATGAAAGAACATGTATAGAAGCATTAATATCAATACGTAATAATCCATCTATTCCACGTAAATTAGATGGTGCAATAGTTTCAGTTTATTTTGAATCTCGTGCCGATGCGTTTAATGGTTATGCAATGTTTATTTTTGAAAAAGAAACAACAGCTGATATAATTATTGATAAATTATTAAAACAAATTGATAAACATGATTGTTTTTTTTGGACTTTATTTGAAGTAATTATTGATCAAAATCTTGAACGACCAATGTATTCATGTGAAAATATATCAGAAGTTTTATATCGTTATCGAACATATTTATCACATGAATTAAATTTACAAGCAACATTTGTTGTTAAACTTAATTATATACAATTTGAAAAAGAACGTTTACAACAACGACAACAAGATTTTAATAATCAATTAGTTCAATGTGAATATTTTGATTCATTAAATGAACGATGGACACCATGTTTATGGATATTTGAAAGAGCAGTTGTAAGTTTTTCTATCGGCAAACAAATACTATTTTATTCTACGATATAATTAGATAATTTTTTGAAATTTCATGGTGACCAAAATCGGTGATCTCTTAAGGGAATGATAAATTTCAATTTCTAGAAAATTCAAATTTCTCTACATATATAATAGATGATAGAAGCCTAAGCAATATCATTGGAAGCAACTAGATTAAATATTGATTATATATAATTAAAATTCATTTTTAAATATTTAATTGAAGGGGAATACAATTTCTATTTGAGCATTGGGTCGATTCATTTTATCATGAAACAATATAGAAATGATAGTTATATTTTTGCGCTTGGATTGAATTGAGTTAGGTCAAGTAATTTATTTTTATGAGAAGAACACATAAGACGGAAATGAATTTCGTGATTCAGACTTATGTTATATGCATCATTTTTATATTCTTATTATATTAAAACCAATCTTCTGTGTTTATGTCTCAAAGCATCAAAATAAATCTCCATAAAACTTTTATCATAGTCATCTAAACTTGTTCTGTTCGAAAGTTATAAGACTTTTCCTGAAATCGTCGATTTCAGTCAATTGACCTATGATCACTCGAAAAAACCAGCTAGATATGAATGATTCACCGTACTGAGTCCAATAATGATATTTTTTTTGAAATTCGACCATGATCTAATATTGTTATCTGAATAGTTTCAAAATGTCGGCGCTGTCATTACATGAAGGCGGATTGTGAAATTTCAGAAATATTGAAATAAAAGAGTCGAATTATTTCGAAATTAAAAGTAAATATTATCATTTGACTCAGCACAGTGAATCATTCACATCTAGTTGTTTTGTTGAGTAATCATAGGTCAATTGGCTGAAAGTGGAGGTCTTTGGAAAAGTCTTATAACTCTCGAATGGAAGAAGCTCGGCCTTTGCGTAGACCGATTAGCCGTATTAAAAGTCTAAATCGAAAAAGAAATAGGTTTAGAATATCGTTTTTAGAAATTTCTACTAAGAACTGCCTTGATTGGTCAACTGCTGACTCATCAAATTTTGATATATTTCGATAGTCTCTGAAATTCTCTCTTGAATAATGAAAACTGCAGATCTTTATGATGTTCCTATCCAAAAAATTATTCAAAAAATAGTAAAGCACATTATATTTTGAATTGAATCATATATATCACTTAGCGCAATTCTCTTGTTAGACTAGTACCAATACCAATATTAATCGACAAAAATCTTTATAATCTATGATGAAAATTTTCATTGATTTCACTTCGAGAATTTACATTATACACTTGGATTCATGTTTATAAAATGAGCATTTTTTTATGCATTAGTTCTTCCATATAGTAGATTTCTAGGGAGCTATCCAACACACTTATGTTTCATATTTCTTCTATTTCTTTTTAGTATTCCATTGCTCAATACAAAAAAAATTCTATGCTTTGTCCTCTTGATTTTGCTAAGCACGTATATTTCCCTAATATAGCATAAAAAAATGTCACGTAATTCATATTGGAAAACATTCATCTATCATGAAAATACTTAAAATCTCAGTGGTTATATTTTTAGAATGTGTGTAATAATATAAAAACGTAGATTCTATTAAACTTTGTACTTCTATGTTCTTTCGTTCTTTCCAAAGTACAAAATAATAATAACCAGTGAGAAAATCTGACTTAAAAATTAACATGTGACAATTAGCGTTCTTTTTTTATTCCTTCTTCTTATAAGATTAACTATGAGTTTTAAAACAGAGATAGAAAGAAAAGTTTGTTTCCGTTTATCATTGTCAATGTCAATGAGTAAGGATAATATCTATTATTTTTTTTTCTCTTATTTATTTTTAATTAGCTTAAAATTTATCGAATTTCAAATAATATTAATGATAAAACACTTAAAACAAAATTAAATTTTAATCAACAAGAATTAGAACAACAACCAATCATTTATTCATGGTCTGTTGAAGATATTTATCTTTATATTGGAACTGATTGTCGTTTTGTTGATCCATTTGATATGAGTCAATATCGAGTATTAACAATTTTACCTCCTGATATTAATCAATCAAATCAGACAGAATTACCATTTGGTATATCATTTCGTTTTGCTGATCGTAATCAAATGTTTTCTTGGTATCTTGAATTAGTTCATATAAATGGACATGATAAATGGACACGACAAGCATCACGTTCAATGCCCGACGGTATTAATTATTTACCATTACAAAATTATCATATACCATCATCAGTAATGTTAACAAGAAAAAAATCTGATGTATTTAAAAATAAATTTATTACTAAAGGATGTCATGTTGCTTCAAATTTTTGTAAACAATTACGAAAATGAATATATATATTTTATGTTGTTTTTCTCTTTTTCTATTGATTAACAAGTCTCAATTGATATATATATATATCCCTTTTTTTTCTCTCGTCTGTTTATATATATGTGGTTGGTTTCTATCTGCAAAGTTACTGTGTAGATAAATTTTGCTTTATTCTAATTTCTATTCATATGTGTGAATATAATATAAGCAGAATATTCGATTCCAATAATTATTTCTGTTTTTTTAGATGTAAATAAAAATTTATTAATATTATTAATAAAATCTAATTTGTATATAAATAGTAATATTTCAACAATCAATTTATAAAAAAAAAAAAAAAAGTCAGTATGACATGTTTACATTGCATTGTAAATATTATTAGTTATTTATAGTTTTCTATATTCTTTCACCCTCCAATCGTACTGAAAAGACACATTCTCTACTAGTTGATTATATAATGCTTATTGTGGTTATTTTGCCCTTTGTTTATATTATGGAAAATTTAGTGTGTATTTTATTGATTCTTTAAGAAATTGTTTTGGTTTTTGATTCTATAAACTTAATTTTCTGTGTATATTTTACAGATTCATATAATCAAATAAATAGATAGGCGATGATACTCATTGTTTTGATTATAATGAATGATTTCAACAGTTTATGATTTTTTAGTTCTTTTTATATATTGGTAAAAAGAAAAATAAAGTGGATCATTCGAATTCTCGTTTACAATATACGTTATGACAAAAAAAAAGAGTTACATAATCGTCTCATGGTCTATAACATATATATATATATATATATATATATATATGTGATGTCGTAATCATTCGAACAAGGACATAGAAAGAGGGTAAAGCGCGCAAAGTAGAAAAAGTATGTCAGTTAAAACGAGAGAGAATAGAGAAGAAATAAAGAACGAGCGAATAGACAGTGCTCACGTAACCAGTTGTTTCTTGTTCGAGGTCGATTTATTCTATTTCAAGAAATATATTTTATGCAGAAAAAAAACGAAACATTTTAATAATTATTCATATAATCTACATTCAAATGTTCGTCATTTTTCAGTCCAATCAACAATGTTATCTAATCATAATTATCAACAATTATTTAAAAAATCTCACTATCGATATCATAGACGAAAATTAAAACAAAATCATCGAAAAAACTTTCTATCAAAAATAAAACAATCATCATCTATCATTCATTTACATCAATTTTTATTGAATCTTCAACAATCTGGTACACGTTTTTTATCTTATACAATAACTGAACTTGAACCAATTTGTCAACAAATAGCTATACAACAAATGTCATCAACAATATCATTAATAACAACTTGTCCATTGATTTGTTTATTTTGTGAAAATTTAATATATGAACCTATAACACTTTATTGTGGTCATACATATTGTGAACAATGTATTAAAGATAAAGAACTTTCTTTATTATCAATAAATTGTTTACGTTGTTCAAAAGATATTCAAGGACAAATACAATCACCAATTGTACATGCAAGAGAAAAATTTTATAGTAAAAATCATTTTCTTAAACAAATTATTGAACGTATAGATAAATTAAAATTTAAATGTGAAAATATTTTATTATGTCATAGAGCACAAAATGAATATGAAAATAACAATTATCAACAAGCAATTGATATTTATTCAAATATATTAGAACAATGTAAGAAAAATTATTCTTAGAAGTCATTTTATTAGTTTACTAATTTCTTTATTTATTTATTTTTTGTTAAGATGATGATGATGATCATATTGTATTGTATGGTCGAGCTAAAACATATATAACTTTAAAAGAATTTGATAAAGCTCTTATTGATATTGATCGAGTTATACAACTTAAACCACATTGGGCAAAAGTAAGAAATCTTTTTCTTTTTTTCATCGAAAGAAAACTGTTTTGATTCTTTTGTAAGGGTTATTATTGTCGAAGTGAAATTTTATTCGAAATGAAACGTTGTACAGCTGCATTATTATCATCATTACAAGGACTTTCAATCGACCCTGATGATCATATAGGCAAACGAATAATGGCTCGAGTTAGTGAGAAAAATTTTATTTATTATTTCTTTCATTTAATATTTTATTTTATTAAAGCATCTTCATGCTATTCTACACGATAATGATAATCAAGAAACTGCAATAACAACAGAAAATGAATCAAACATACTTCTATCAACAAATGACAATATCAAGGAAATGATAACTTCTGGTGAGAATAAATCTAATTATTATTATATATATATATATATGCTTAAGAACTACGTCTATATAAATCTAGACAAGTGTTATTAGTCTTATGTTGAGCAATTTATGTATCAATTTTTTCTTAACTAGTAATATATGTAATTATGAAATATATGACATTACTAATGATAAAATGATACTTTTTCAAACAAATTTGATCGAATATTCATTTTTTTTTCTCAGTGTATAATAGATAAACAGAATAGGAAAACATAATCTATTTCTGTCTAATTAAATATTTAAACAGATAAAATAATAAGAAAAAAAACAACTTTTTTCTTCCATAATTTTTTATTTGATTATATTAATGTTCTTTCAGGTACGACAGATATTAAATTACTCATGTGCAGATCAACATGTAAGCTCATCATGAGTTTTATTTTTGTATCTAAATATTTATTCATATAAATATAGCATCAGCATCATGTCTTTGTACATTATTGGATTGTAAATATTTACGTGCAAGAGATTTTGAATGTTCTATATGTGTCAAGTATAGAATATAATAAATTCTTCGTTTGGTTTTTACAGCTATGTTAATGAAATTAATTTTCTTTTAGTTTATTATGGTTTCCAGTGACAACTCCATGTGGTCATGTTTTTTGTCGGGAATGTCTTATACGTTCTATAGATAATACACAAGTTCAATGTCCAATGTGTAAAAGTTCATTAGAAGAAGTATGTGTGAGATATTTGATTTTCAAATATTTTAATGAATTGATTGAGTTATTTCTTGATGGTTATTCAACAAAAAAAAAAATTTTTTTAAATATTTCCTTGACCTTGGTACTTACCATTAACCACCAGAAATTATTGAGTCTTAGAAGCAAACAAGAAATTAATATCCATATAATTTGTATTTGTATTCATGCTTCCAAGATTCAGTGATTTCTAAAGTGTACTTCAAAGGAAATTGATGAAATATTATTTCTTTACAGGTTTTTAAACCCATTACTCCCAATGATACTAATTCAGTAGAATTGATGCAGGTGCTGATATAGTTAAATTCGGACCAAGCCATTCCACTGTAGAGATGTAGAATAGACCATAAATGAACCTCTAGCCTTGAATGATAGATGTCCATCGCGAGTGAGAATCTGCCGCGGCTGTTTTAAACTAGAACTGCTGTTGCTAATCGAGCAGATTTGCTAAGTCTTACAGTATAACATATATGAACACCGGTATGCTGTGCAAATTTATGTATGTTTGAAATTTCTTTCTAAAAAAGCTGCAGCCGACACGACGCCACCGTCATGAACATTTCTATCTTGAATGACATAAAGATTCTATTTATTTTTAATATGATGTTTTTTTGGGTTTTCTGGCAATTATGCTGTTATTTTATATGTAGCATGAATTATTTTTTTGAAAAATGAATCATCTCGAGGAATAATATATAGTTAGACACTTGCAAAGGCAGTTATCAGGTTTTTCATTTCTAGGGTCGTGTTAGACTCATTAGTCTTCATTTTCTTTTTATCACATGAGATCATTAGTTGTAATTTCAATGCGAAGTCACTCATTCCTATAGTTAAGGTCATTATCATCCAGATTGTGTTATTTACAAGTTTATATTAAAGATATCGCGCTAGTCGTTTGTCGTATCCTATATTTCGACTGAGAAAAACTTTTTAATATTTACTCTACGTGATATGATACATTTTTTTTTACAGTGTAGGATAATCCTGTACATCTTTAGTTGATATTGCAAATTAAATAATTCTAGGAAAACCGTTTTTCATATTCCACATTACAAACGTATTAAAAATGCTTCTTTCATATCTGCAGTCAAGAAAGTTTTAAAAACTACTCTGCTATATATATATATATATCAATCTGGCAAACATTAGAATAATCAATCCAGGTAACTAAATAGAAAAAAAACCACCGTTCTACATCATATTCGGAAACCGTCTTGACTTAATGGTTTATCACTTTAAATAGATAATATATGAATGAGTTTTAAAAAATAATTCAACAGAAGGTAAAGAGTTCATTTTTTTTTTAAAGTTTTTTCCTATGTTAATACAATCACATGTGAATAAAACTGAAATTATATCACAAATTATTGAAAGTTATTTTCCAAATGAATTCAATGAACGACAACAATTATATGAACAAGAAAATATTCAAGGGTAAAATTTATATATATATATTTTTTTTCTTTTTTTTAAAATAAAAATAGAATTATTTTGAGAAAAACTATTCAATTTTAGAGCATCAATTCCTAGATTACTAATAAATAATATTGAATTAAGTATATTTGAAATTCCAATATTCGTATGTGTATTAGCTTTACCTTATTGTACATGTCCATTACATGTATTTGAACCACGTTATCGTTTAATGATGCGTCGAACAATTGAAACTCAATCACGTACATTTGGCATGTGTAAATATATTCAAGAAACAGAGTAAGAAAATAATAATAAATTTTTTTTTTTGACAAACAAAAGAAAAACATATTTTTAGTGCATTTACTGATTATGGTACATTATTATTTATACGTGGTCTTGTTTATACTCGTGATGGTCGTTCAATAGTTGATACAATAGGTCAACGACGTTTTCATGTTATTGGTCGTGGAATAAGAGATGGATACAACACAGCACATATACAACTTATCCAAGATCATTCAATTACACATGATGAATTTGATGGTTTGTTTATTTTGAAAATTTTCATTCTTTTTCAATTATTTTATTTTTTGTATTATATTAGATTTATATCAATTTAATCGTAATACTTATAATCGTGTACGTGTTTGGTTTGATCAACTTGATGCATATCGACGGACATTATTAACTCGTCAATTAGAAGGTTATCCACCATGTGATGATCTAACTCATGAATCAAGTAAACATTTATATTTATTTACAAAAATTTCAGAGACTAAGAATCGTAAAACTGCTAAGTTAGCTTCATTTTATTTGACAGAACTCTTTTCTCCGACTGTTAGAACCCGATTTATTAGTCGTATTTTGATAATTCTAATCTAAATTGGATAGTTTCCCGAATATACGAGATACCTTTTTTCCGGATGACTCAAGCATCGTACCCATTCTCAAACAAACAGCCCCCATTAGGTCAAAACTTTTCGGATTCGAGTGGGTCCAGAATCAATCCGACGGGCTCTACCAGCGGTTAAAAATTTAAGATACTATACGTATATACATAAAAGGACGTAAAACATTCTACTATATATTATTAGATGCAGAATTGAATCGTTTACATTTTGTTATAAAACATTTTTCAAAAATCACTACACACAATAATTACTAACTAAAGCTATATATTTTTTGTTGCGTAATAACTCGTTATACTATATTTTTCTTTTTAACATTCGTATAGAATTTAATTCACAATATATTAATAATTGAGATAATTGAGCGTTCAGTGTGGAAGTTCAAAACTTTGAAAATTAATGTATCTTGTAGAATAGACCTTGCTTTATCGAATGACAAATTCCGTCCTTCTATACAATGCCCTTGCATGAAATATCACAATTCTAAATTACAGCAGTAATTTGATAGATGATTTCCAGCTATTTTATTCTGTGTTCTTCACTCATTATATCTCGTACAAGAGACATTGTAAACGAGGGCACAACCTTTCATTCAATAGAATAATGTCTGTTCTACAAAATGCACTACTTTTCAAAATGCTCTTTATAATAGTGCCTTTGAAACTAGAAAATCTTAATAACACTTTTGACCGCCGAAGAAAAGATTTTTGTCACAAAAAAATGAATCTAATTTTTCTACAAAAACAAAATAAGTTGAAACTAAAACAAAAAGTTTGTTAGTTTGAAAAACCTGCATACGAAGCCTTAAGAAGATTTCTTACGATCCTATTCGAAATCCGCATAGTTGATATCCATGAAATCCATTAGCTTTCGATGAGAAAGCGATTTCTCGTTAGAATCTTTTTTAACATTCATTAATAGGTTTTTTAATACAAAAAAAAACAAATGAAATTTCTAATTTTATTCTTTATTAGCTGATGGACCTAGTTGGGCTTGGATAATGTTAAATTTATTACCAATTGAATCAGATCTTCAATATACAGCATTGATTTCACAATCATTTCGTACTCGTTTACAAATAATTAATGATACAATCGATTTTTTACTCAATCAACAACAACAACAAACAATAACTTCTACAATTGATGAATCATAGATGTTTTTTTTTGTTAGATTTGCTTACGATAACTTTCCGGTGTCTTTTTTCTTATTAAAACAAAACAGGACGAAAAACTTTTTTCATTTTATTTTTGTTACTTATCATATGTGATGTTTTTTTTTATTTCGATAAAACAATATTCTATATAGCTACGAAAAAAAAAAATATATATAAGTTTCAAAATGGATATTCTTATTTATTCATTTAATGATCTCATGTTTGAGTAATTAAATGCAATAAAATTATAGTCAATACTACATGTCATTAGTATTTTAACTAAATGAAACCTTGTGATTAAATAACAAAAGCAACAAAGAAGATAGGATTATTTATTTATAAATTCAAATTATATGTTTTGTGGTTTCTGTATAAATAAGAAAAATTTATATTTTAAAAAACTCATGCTTACGAGGGAAGTCTTCTAAATGATTAATTGTTTTCGAGTTAGGTCTGTGTGCATCTTGTAGATTCTAATGAACTATGAATATTTTGAGAAGAATTTCGGTTCTTAGTTTAACGCTATGAAGATAGTGTATTTTCAATGATGTGGTTCGAATTAATATCGTAGTTTCTCTCAACAACATCAAGAAAACTGTTTTTTTTTAATGCTGACTTCTAATTTTGCATATAGACAGGCTTTAACGAGAATAATTTATTATAAAAGTTTCAGATATTTTTATTGTTTCCATCCTAAGAGATCGTTGTGATATCAGCATGTCTTTCATATCGCTTCTAAACATACCAACACATTCGATGTTCTTATTTTAGGATATGAACAAATCAAAAGACTTGAAACTTTGTCATTATACTATTCTCATTAAGGTCTGTCTCTATACAAAATTTCAAGTCGAACTATGAAAATCAGTTTCCCTAATGTTCTTGAGCGACGAGATCACAACATTGACATAAAAAAATACTGTGAAAACGCAGTATTTCCGCAGCAATAAGCTAAGAACTTGAACTCCTTCCAGGATATTCATATTTCATTAGAATTTGCATGACGCATAAAGTAATGACCGTTGGGTTAGTCGTAAACTCGAACCTGACAGATCCGGATCTGAAAAGTTTGGATCCGACGGGTTCTAGACTATAGTCCTGACTGAAAAGCGATTAATCAGCGGTTGATCTTTCTTCGTTAGACACATTAATTTCCAATCAAGATTCGAGTTTCATTGCTTTTAGACTGTGTTTTCTGAATGATTTCTTTGAAACGATGAAGAATTTATTTTTTATTCATTGTTTAGTGCTGTCCTCTATAAATTTTTAATTTAAATAAAATATTTCTTATTATTTTTCATTCATTCTTTTAATTATTTAGGTATATTTAAACATAATATCCATTGAAAAATAAGAATCATTCAAAAGTTTATTAGCCTCTTTGGCGGTAAATTCAACGATCTATCTTATCTATCCAAAATCAATTGAATTTATATCTCTTCTAATGAATCTAAATGCAACATTAACCTCAACTGTTAGTCGTAGTTTAGTAGTAATCATTTTTTTTCCTTCATAATTTTCTATTTTAATTTAAAAAATCTAGGATTTGAATTCATCAATGTTAAATAATAGTATTGGTGCACCAACACCAAAATTAGTTTCATCGGAGACAACAAAGACACCTCTATCAGGAACAAATTTAATAGTACCTGAATGGGTTCATTGTGAAATATGTAAACGACGTGAACATAATGGTTTAAATAATACTCGATTATCACTTGGTTATTGTCATCCATGTGGTCATATTATTTGTCGAGATTGTGCCATGCATAATATAAATGGCCACAATTGTAAATAATGAAAAAAAAAACATAATTTATAAAGAATTTTTCTTTTTGTTTTTTTTTTAATTTTCTATGTGCTCTATGTTCAAAATCGATACATATTTATCCGATTAATTCAAATGTAAGTTTATTTATATATAAACTAAGAAGATTAGTTGTGTTTTTTTCTCTTAGTTACCACCACAAATAAAAGTTTTATTCATATCACGTTATGAATTAGTACATGTAACAGAAGCACAAGTACGCGAACAAGTTTATAAACTTTATTCAAATATGTATAAACAATTATTTGATGTAAAAAACAAAAAAAAGATTTTTTTTTTAAATTATTTTTGTTCTAATCTTATTAAAAAGAAATGAAATTTCTATAGGTATTTGATTATCAAGATGCAAAATGGAATCAATTAATGATGCATAGAATTGAATATGTAAAATTTCATAAAAAAAAAAAAAACATTTTTTCTAATATTATATTTTAGTTAAGACAAATGAATAAAATAAAAAAAGGAATGATGGAATTAGAAGAAACTAAACGTATAAATAAAGAATTATTAAACATTTTTCAAGGACACGAACAATTTATTCATCAAGATCATGAACGATATCAACAAAATATTCGACAATATCAATCAGTAAATTTTCAATTATTTTATTCATAAAATTATATCTTTTCTTTTTTTTTTCTTTGTCTAGACAATTTCACCAGCACGACCATCATCAGTAGCTTCATCAACATCATTAAATATTGGACAACAACAACAGCGACAACAAACAAATCATAATCCTTCATCTATGATAAAACCAATGGTTACAGGACCATCACCAAATCTTCAACATCATCATGTACCTCCACCTGAACCTGATAAATTAATGACATATGAACAAGCAATGATATATGCACATCCAGCATTAAAAGATGCTTGTAAGTGTTTATATTTATGTGAAATAAATTTTAAAATTTGTTTTTCTTTTTTTTTTAATTTTGTTTTTAGTACGTTTAGCTCATCGACGTAAAATGTCGTCGAAAAATAGTGGAACAATTACTCCAAAATAGATTCGAATATTTTATTTTTTGTACTTTTATTTATTTATTTATTCATATATGTATATGTGTAGATAATTTTTGATATAAAACGTATTAACGAGTGATTTATGATAAAATGAATCTGAGAAATCAGTAAAATATGGTATTTAATAAGCATTGAATATTGCAATTTACTATTACGATCTCATATTTTCTCAAACTTGCATTTTCATCAGAGCTCTAAATCGACTAGAATAGGTCAATACGATGTTTGACTAAAAATTATCGGTTTTTAAACTGATTTTTTGCTGAGATTTTGTGCAAACTTGACCATTGCTGCAGAAGCAACATTTACTCTATTGAATGGTTAATTTTTTTGAAAGCAAAGAGCAAGTGTATAAAAAAAGAGATAGATCCATTAATAGAAGTAAATTTCTTTTCTCATGATGAAGTACTAAAAACCGTATATCTCACTTAGTTAAATAATGCATCAATTTCTCTCTGACCTGCAAGTGTATCCGCAACAATGATTATTTCTAATTTTAATTATAATATTTGTTGTTCTTGTGGGAAGTTAATTTGTTTAGATAAAATAATGTTCTCATATCTCTTTTTTTTCTAGTCAAATATTTATATTGAAAGGTGTTTAATTATGATTAATCTTGTACAGATGCGCATCAATTCTAGTTCAACATACTGAAGTTCTACTGATCGAATAGCTATTGATTACATCTTTTTTGTATGCTTTGATCAGTTTCTCTTATATGAAAATATGACCAGTTTCAGCTGTTATTAAAAGAGTTGGTTAGCATTTGTGTTAGAATTGTTTGTCAACTTTCGATCCAGTTCCACTGAGCTGGAAGCATTGCGTATCTCATTATATGAAAGGAATTATGACTGAAACTGAATAAAAATTTAATGATTTATAAATAGATCAATCGGTAGTGCGATAAGACATCAGTCGACTTTCTATTATTGGACACAATCCATTCGAAACTCTGATTCCTGTTATCCTTATGATGCATTTCGGGAGAAGCAAAAAATAACATTATAATGATAGACATTGTGATTGAACACACGATAAACAAGAAATAGCATACTGGAGACAGCGCATTCTCATCTCAAATACATAAAAGAATTACAAATAATCGTAAATCATTTTCTTTTCTATGTTAAACTGTAAATTAGCATTTAAAGTGTAATATCACAACATACATGATTTGACTTGTTTTCAAAATAGTATATAATGTACAGCAGTTCTCACGATCCAGAAATTAGTAATTCAAGGAAAATTTAGGAATTCAAAACATATCGATATATTTTATATCAACTGATTTTCTTGAATTGCTTGATTTCCATGATGGTCAGAGTCAGTTGATGTAAATATAATATATTGATATGTCTTGAATCCCTTGAATTGCCAACTTCTGGATCGTAGGAATATCTCTAAGCTATTCAAAAAACTTAAGGTTGAAACTGAAGCAACGTCGGAAACAGGAATAGAGTCGGTGTGACATCTTGTCGAAGTTACCAAGTTCTGGCAAAATATCATTCAACACAAATCTTTCAAAGCATTTGAATGCCCACGTTGCACGCTTGTTTACACTACCGCCGATATATCGTGGTTGAATGCTACTCAAAAGATAGTCGATCATTCAAGTATCAAACTTTCTAATAGACTCAATTAATACTAGAATATTTTACTGTAATGTTCAAGAAAGAAAGATCAGATTTTAAGACTTATATGAATTCATTGTGTCTATATCATTACCAGGGCTAAGCACAGCACAGGACAAAACTATAATCTGTGTCCTATGCCACAAATGCTCATGGTGACGATGTCACTGGGACGTTGAGGATGCGGTAGCGGCATTCTTTTTTAAAATTCACCGCGGCGCGGCGGTAGGTTCTTCTTAAAAGATATTGCAAAACGTCGTGGATTTTCACAGGATTCAGGTATCCATAAGTGTAACACTCAGAGACTAGATGGATCTTACAGATTCATATCAACAGTTCTAGTTCAGTACAGTGATGCCAGGGATTTTCGAAAATTTTTTTGAAAACTATTGCTGCAGCGACAGATTCTCAGCTGCGATGGACATCTATGTCCTATGTCTAGCTCTGATTGTGGGCACCGTTTAAGGGAAACAACTGTTTAAGGGAAAATACGGACACCATGATAGAGGCACAAATGTTAAATCTGATTGGTTGCATGAATTGGAACACATCTCGGTGTATTAAATTACTTTTAAAAATATGTCAATAATTGAAAAAAAATAAATTAATACAGAATTTTTTATAAATTTAAACAGATGTAGCTTGTCATCGAGGCATTCCATTTTGCCAAAAATTCGGGTTATCCTATGAGACAAGTCGACTTATCCTACAGGATTCGTCACTATTTTCAATTGAGACATTTACACTTGTTCACTTAGTATTTTGACTTATCCTATAGGGTAAGTCGACTTGTCTCATAGGATAACTCGAAATACTGAAAAAAAGTAGTTCAGTCACAAGAGTCGACTTATCTCATAGGATAAGTCGCTTCTTTTAACTGAAGTATTTTTACTCGCTCAACTAGTATTTCGACTTATTCTATGAGATAACTCGACTTGTCCTATGAGATAAGTTGCCTCGTAGGTTTGAGCAAGTTATTCTTAATATTTCGAGTTATCTCATGAGACGAGTCGACATATCTCATAGGATAACTTGAATTCGGCACTAAACAAATATCTCAATCAAAACACAGGAGTAAATCGGTAGAATAAGTTGAACATTTAAATGTGATCTTAAAAATCTCAAAAATGAATATATTATGATAAAAACAGAAGTAATAATACATAATTCTATTTTTCAAAAGTCCATATATTCTATTTATGGCTAGCTTTTTGTGCTAAACCAGTCACCATTGAATGATTCCATGTGCCTCTACAATGGTGTCCATATTTTCCCTTAAACGGTTGTTTGCCTTAAACGGTGCCCACATCTGATGCTTACGCATAACTTTTGTTTTAAAAGGTTGTAAACTAGCGAACTCTATCATTATAAAAAAATCTAATTGGTTATTATTCTGTTTCTCGGCAGTTCTCTTGTTTATTTGTTGTGTGTTCTGTTCTCTAGATTTCGTTCGTTATTGTCTATAATTTAATCCCTTTACTGTGTAATTACATTAAAAGAAAATGAAACTCCTTGGTCCTCTTGAATTTTCTGATATGAATTTGGGTCCACCGAATAAAAATTCTTCCATATTATGTACATCATCACGATTTACTGGTAATCAAAAATCCAAAGGAAAATCTTACAATGTCGATGTTATATTTCATCATGTTGATTTAGAACGTTCATATATATGTGGATATTTAGGAATAACTGGTTTAATTGATGAATATCCAATATTATCAACATTTTTTGATGCTGAAATCATTTCTAAACGTTATCCATTTTTAACACGTAAATGGGAAGCTGACGAAGAAGTTGATAAACAACATTGGAGTAAATTTGATGCATTTTTACCTTTTATTGATACATTTAATAATGATTCATTTGATTATGATCAATTATTAAGAGGAAAAAATTCTGATTATGTTTTTATGAGATGGAAAGAACATTTTCTTGTACCTGATCATACTGTTAGAGATATTACTGGTTTGTTTTTCTTCTTATTTTCTATGAATAAAAAGAAAAAATTTATATTTAGGTGCATCATTTGCTGGCTTTTATTATATATGTTTACAATTGAGTACAGGAAAACTACAAGGTTATTATTATCATAATTCATCTGAATGGTTTCAAAGTTTAACTTTGGAACATGTACCACAAAAGACCTCAAGTGTCTTTCAATTTCGTTAAACTTTTATATGTTTGTTAAACAATAAAGAAAACCAAAGTTTCGTTTGTATGCGTGCATGTGTGTGTGTGTGTGTGTGTGTAATGTTTAACTGACCTGGGTAAAATGCTAACATTCTTTTTAGTGTTTAGTGTCTCCGTGCAATTATTTTTTTTTTGTATATTTGTCACTTTGTTGTACTCAAAGAGAAATGACAGAAAAGTATAGGAAATGGGAGAAATGTTATAAAGTCGTGAATATAATGAATATAATAATAAATATTATTCTTTTTCAAGTTTTGTATTTCTTTTTTTCTTTTTGAATGATCTGAAGATATTATCAAATGTCACGGAGTTTAATGAATTGAAACATAATATGAATTTTACATAAATAAAAAAAAAACCAATCAGATTTCAAGATATTTCTCAATTTTGTTTTACTAAAAATTTCTATATTAAGCCTTTAATCCATGTTGGTCACTATAATGAACAATTGGATATAGAATATTTGCTCGCATCCACGAGCAACTGTCGGACTCCTTAGACAATTGTAGAAAATGAAGGAAAACATGGAATTTAAAAATTTTGCGAATATGTCTTGTAGTGAATTCTATAAACTATAAATTAATAAGATAATAATTTTATTTTGAGTTATTCCATCTTTAGAAAAGATGAGTTACAAAATTGATAAGTTTCAAAAAAAAATCGCAAATTTGAAACAAAAGGTTTTTGCTAACGAGTTTACCAGAAAACCGAACCTTTAGTTTTTCAACACATACAACTCAGACACAAAATTTACTCATAGCATACGAAATGGTAGAACGAACCATTCTCTAAAAAATGAAGTGTCTCCAAGCTCTCTACGACGTTTTTTGGTCGAACTATATCAAATTTACGGATGGACTTCTACAGAATTTTTGTCAAGTCATTCTCTCCTCCATGATCATTAGAATAACCAAAGGGTTACATGAATTTCGGACTGAGGTGAAATTTCTTTAGAACTTTCGGTCCGACCTTAAACTGACCTCATTGACCTGTAAAAAAATTTCTTTTAATTAGTTGGTACATATCGTAGTGCCGCGCAGAACGTTATAACTAGTTGTTTCATTAGTAGTTCTTCTGGAATTGCTATAATAGGTAAGTCTTATTTTTACTAGACAAAAATAATATATCAACCTATTTACGAGCTATATAATATCGTGTGCTGAAAATAGAGATTGGTCACTTTTTTCGTCATGCAAAAGGAAGGAATCATTTTGTAAATTATATAAATTTCAAGGCTATTTAACATAATTAAATAATGAGAGAAGAAAATTTTTGATATAAATATCAAGAAAATGACATTTTAAACTTTGAAAGATTAGTCTTATCAATAATTTAATTTTAAGAGAATCTTTCAATGGATAATTATGTTTCACTCTTAAGTAAGTAACAGATGGAACAAACGTTTTACATCGATTTCATTTCTTCTCTATCTCACAATAGAACTTTTTGTACTGTAAGTTAAAAGATAAATCATATTGAGACCATAAATCATCACTTGTACCATTAAACTAACGAATTGAAAATATCCGAATCAGTAAGTTTTGGCAAAATTCTGAAAGCTCACTTCTTGAACACGTCCGATGATTAAATAAAAAGATGAATACGCATAGTTCTCGTATTATCATATTCCTACACTAAAACTCTACTTGGACCTATCGGCTCTATGTTACGTACTTTGATTGTCTAAAAAAATGTTCGTAACAACAAAAAATACACATACAACTTCGACTGATCGTACACGTTATGAAAATTTACAATTCGAAATCTGATTGTATGAGTCTATAATAATTGTTTGACATAACAAAAATGATGACTTGAAAAACTGAAGTATTTTGAATGTATATATTTATCAATATATTCGGATTTATAATTTTCTATTATTCAAGAAAAACAAAATATGTTTTGTTTTTTCTAGAAAATTGTGAAAGGTAAGTGACTTAACAAAAGGTATTTTTCTTGTTCTTTTTTTTTTCAAAGGTGTAAATAAGTGCCATCTGTTGCAAGTAAATCTCTGTTGGTTTAGTCGAATTTTCAATGATTCATCATTGTTTGATTTCTCGTTGGTGTGTCATGGTATTACATGTTGATTGATTTCAATTTTACAGTTATTTAATGCCGAGCACAATTTGTGTATCATGTCGTGGAGAACGATCAGCCGCTTTAGTTCGACCAAAAACAAGTGAACCATATTGTAAAATATGTTTTTTTCAAGCATTCGAACGTGAAATACATGAAACAATTGTTAAAGAACAATTATTTAAACCCGGAGAAACAATTGCTATTGCTGCAAGTGGTGGAAAAGGTATATACAAAAAAAACAAGAAAAAAAAAATTTCTTTCTTTTAAATAAATAATTATTCGTATGATTTTATTTAGATTCTACTGTTCTTGCATATGTATTAAAATTACTTAATGAACGACATTCCTATGGTCTTAATCTTGTTTTATTATCAATTGATGAAGGTATAACTGGTTATAGAGATGATTCACTTGAGACAGTAAAACGTAATCAACAACAATATGATTTACCATTAATTATTCTTACATATAAAGAATTATATGGTTGGAGTATGGTAAAAAGACATGTAGGATTTTGTATCAAAAAAGTAGATGTATTTATTTTTTTCAGGATGAAATTGTTAAAGCAGTTGGTCGTAAGAATAATTGTAAGTAAATATATTTTTTGAAGAATCAATATTAAAGTTTTGAAATATTTAATGAACAAAAAAAAAATGTTTACATATAACTGATGATAGATTTTACAATTGAAATCAATTTGACTTTTGAATTGGTTTCAGAGGTCATCTGTGGTTTTTTGTCGGATTCAGATCATAGAAATTTAGTATCTTGTGTATATATCATGACTTTCACAAGACTAATTCAATCATTTTCACCTTGAACTAGATAGGTCCGTGATAGCGATGGGCATACATGCAACCGGTAGACCGACCGGCTTAAAGTTGACACCAGCACTGGACCGCTATTACCACTTCTAGCTATAATTAAATGTATACAACAAAAAATTATAGAATTGTCTATATGGAACATATTAAAGTTTTTTTTTGCATAATTTGCTTCCGTGAAATTCCAACACAATTTTCTTATATATTTAATGAACAACATCAATTAGGATCAATAAGAATGTGGCAAGAACCTCGATGAAAAGAAGAGACAAGTAAAAAAAAGTCAAGCCAGTAGGCCGGCCGATTTTCTCTATGGCACTGGTCCGCCGCCACCGCTACGGCATTAGCGGCACTTCATTTTTAACACCACGTCAGCGCGGGAGATGTTTCAAAAATACTATCGTGGCAGCGGCAGCTTCTTCTTTAAAGAAGACTTTAAAATTGATAGATTCAATCTAATTGTGTTAATTTAGAAGAGATTTCCGAAGAATTTCGCAAAAAACATTGCGATAGCCTTCTCTCTTCAAGAGCCACAACGGACATTTCTGCCTTGAACATGCAGTCGGAAAAATCGAATACCCTATATCAGCTTGTGATTAGAGATGGATGAACAAAAACTCAAAAATGAAATTCGTCGGAGAAAATAATATTTTTCCATTTTATTAAAATAAACCATCCGTAACGATTATCAGCTCATTGTAGTCGGATATAACAATAATGAGATTTTCGATATGATTTTCATTTGCTTGTATAACTTACATTTCGATGATTACTCTAGTTATTAACATTATTAAATGATATATTTCTTTTGACCTTGATCTGTACGATTTTAATCTTTCTTTTTTCGACCTATATCACTGATACAATCATTGGAAACGTGCAGCTTAGTGCGAATATTTGCCTATATAAAAGCAATTTCTAATAGTGTAAGAATTTTAATCTTTTGAAATATTGTGATCGATTTTCTTTACAACACAAAACTTTGCCGTGAAATATAAGACTTGCCCACACAAACGATAGTCAATAGAAAAGAAAAATACATTTGCATATAATTTGTCACTTACACCTTGTCGATTAGTATACATTTTGTGTAGAGTAAGTTTGCTTTTTTCCGTATCCGAACTAAGCAAAAACTTTCTAGCTCTTGCTCTACTCTGTACATCTTGAATTCTATGTAAACAACTATATAAATATCTATCTATTTTGATTAATACTATATTTCAATGATAGATGAATTTAGACTACTATTTATTTTTGCTTGTTTATTTCAGGTACATTCTGTGGTGTATTTCGTCGTCAAGCTCTTGATCGTGGTGCAATGAAATTATCCGTAAATAAAATAGCTACAGGTCATAATGCAGATGATATTGCTGAAACAATTCTAATGAATATTCTTCGTGGTGATATAGCACGTCTTAAACGATGTACATCAATAATAACCGGTGATGAATCTGATGATAATGAAGTTTCTGTTATACCTCGTTGTAAACCATTAAAATATGCATATGAAAAAGAAATTGTTCTTTATGCATTTTATAAACGTTTGGATTATTTTTCTACAGAATGTATTTATTCTCCAAATGCATATCGTGGTAATATAAGAACATATATAAAAGATTTAGAACGTTTAAGACCATCATCAATAATTGATATTATACATAGTGGTGAACAATTAATTGTTAAACCAACAACAAAATTACCTGTACAACGTATATGTGAACGATGTTCATATTGTTCATCAATGCCAATATGTAAAGCATGTTTATTAATTGAAGGTCTTAATAAAGGTATACCAAAATTAGGTATTGGAAAAACTGAACGTTATCGAAAAGAAATGCAACAAAAACAAGATCAATGTTGTAGTAAGTTTAGATTTTCATATAAGTATCAAATATAAAATTTGGATGATTTTTATTCTAGATGATCAATCATTATGTCATTGTATGAAAGAAAAATTAACAGTGACTGAACAAAACTAAAAATAAAAAAAAAAAAAAAATTGTTTTTTTGTTTTTGCTTTTTTAAATAAGATCTTTGTTTTTTTCAGATAGAATTTATTTACATATATATATATATACACATATATTTTTAAATTCGGAATGCACGGAGAAAGAAAAGGACGATCTTCATCGACACCATCTCAGTCCATGCTTACCGATGAGACAAATACAAATACATCTACATTAATAGAATCAGCTTGCCTTCCAATCGGTTGTTCAGTTAGTGCAAAATATCGAGGAGCATTTTGTTCAGGTAAATTTTTTTATTAATAGGAATATTGAAGTATTTGTTCGTACTACTTCATGATATCGCTTCCAACTATAAATAAGTACAAAGAGTTCAAATTAATCGAGACGAAAACAGTTTCAGAATCTATTTTATTAATAAAAATTTTTGTCACGTCATCTATAATACCAAAATTTATCTCATAATTGAAGATAATTTGGACTTCGGAACTACTCCAAACACATCAACATAATTAGATTGCATCGAAAACAATTCAATTCTGTCAGTATTAGCAAACTTCGAACAATATTCATTCGTATTGAAAAACTTCTTTTATAGCTTGTGAAATTTCATAAAATAAATAGTTTTATTTGCGGTTGCTTGAAAATGTAAGGTGTCCCGACCCTTTTTTTCTTTTTTGTTATAAAAAATAATTATATTTATCACATATATTTCGTACCGTTATGACAAACCAAAACAGTAATTATGATTTATGAATAGTCATCAGTAAGAAAGGACACAAAAAAAAAATAGCGTATTGATATAATGCGTGTCAATTACGTCGTTTTCGATATTGTTCTTCTTTTTTTATCATGGTTGGATGAACTTTTTTTTTAATGGACTATAATGAAATTGATTGAAATGCTTTTACATTTTCTTCATAAGGTTTATTTTCAAGCAGTGAAAGATCTAAGACCTTTAGAAAAGGATGGCGCAATCATAGGACTAAAATGTGTTTTGAAGCTTATTAGAGGTCAAGTTAACTCAGTTTTGAGCGTTTTTCTTCTCAATGCAAACAAATGAAGATCTGTTATTTTTTTCTAAGCGGGAAATGACGGCAATTAAATTCAAAATTTTGCAAAAGCCTGAGGTGCCCATTTATAATTCATGTTGTTTCTGAAAGAACAGAACTCTTCTAATTGATTACCTCTGTTTAAAATCATCTTTTTCTCATAGGTAAAACTCTTATTGTAGATAAAAATTCTAAAAACTGTTCATGTTAGTTAGATGAGATTTCAAATTGAAACTTCTTGTTGCGATTTTTCTCATCATATCTTGTTGTAGGCTGGAAGTTTAGTAAAATGAACATAGCTTAAGAAAAAAGGCCTAACGGTATATTTTAAATTAATGCCATGTCTATGTAAAGTTTTAAGTCGAAAATTTTGAAAACTACTGTAAGAGTATAGTATCTCAGCAGTAATAGGTAAATAGTTCGAGCTTTTCTTAAACTTATTCATAGTTCAAATTTTAAAGTAATTCAATCAGTTGAAAAACTTCCCTTATAAGATTATTATTAAAAAAAAAAAAAAATGAAACAATTTATTATTTATTTTAAAGCACAAGTTAAAACAATTGAAAGACAAGTTAAATTAAAAGTTATATTAATTGATACAAATGAAACATTAATAATATCTGAAGAACAAATCGTACAACCAATTCCATTACGTATTGGCAATAAAATAAATATACGTATACCATCATCAAATCATTATGATTTAACTTCACATCTTTCACGTAGTATATTAACAACAATAATTAATAATAATGATAATTCTAATGAAAAACAAGCAATAATTAAACAAATATATGATAATAGTATATATACAGTTGTATTTAATGATGGTGATGAAAAATCTTTAAGACGTTCATCACTTTGTTTACAAGGTATACGTTTATATCAAACACGTATTGATCAACAAAAACTTCTTGAAGATATTTCAACATCATCATCATCATTATCACCAATAACAATGAATAATAATGATATAACATCAATTGTTGCTGTACGACGTCATAATAATCAAAATATATTTCCAGCATTAATACTTAAACGTAAAACATTATCTGATTATATATGGGTTAAAAGTTTTCTTAATGGTCGAGAATATATTGTTCATAAAATAAATGATGTTGAACCATATAAAAATAATTCACGAATACAATCATTATGTCGTTTAACATCAAAACAAGCAACAAAAGCATGTGATAAATATGTTAAATATAATCAAATACCAACAATATGGAAAAAGAAAAAATCTAATATTATACATGATAATCAAAATACTACAAGTGATAGTAATTCAAGTTCAAGTGAATCAGATTTTGATGATAGTGATGATGATACAATTGAAAAAAAAGATTCATTTATAGCACAATTATTTGCTTTTATGGATGATAGAGGTAAATTAAGGAGGGATTTACTTCTTAGAAAAACTCAATTATTCGAAAAAAACATAGGAAGATAAATCGAAGCTTTCTCTTTCAGAATATATATCTAAATATGACTTTTTGCAAAACAATTAGAATTTCATAGACTTAATGTTTTCTGTTTTGGAAAAACTACGTTGTCACTTGCATTAGCATTGTATAGATTTTTTTCTAGATTTGAATAAAAA
This sequence comes from Rotaria sordida, assembly GCA_905250125.1. Classification (NCBI taxonomy): domain Eukaryota; kingdom Metazoa; phylum Rotifera; class Eurotatoria; order Philodinida; family Philodinidae; genus Rotaria; species Rotaria sordida. Next base: position 24,997 of record CAJNOL010000930.1, on the reverse strand, counting down.
AAAAATTCAAATTTCTTTAGCATTTTTTCTCAAAACATGATTTCCAAGCAGGAAAATTGAAAATAACTTCCACTCGGTTCAAGCTATAACCATTATTTTTTGTTTTGTGTCGAAGCTAACTTTTGTTCGACAAGATACTTGATTCCTGGACTGAGAAAAGTGCAATTGATTGTCGTGAAATCATCTTGTTTTTTAATGCTTACTTTAACACCATATCTGCTAAAATGCTCATAAAAAAATGAATGGAAAGAAATTTCAAAATTCTGGATCATTCATTCCTGTAAATTTCAGCCCAAACGATCCCTTCTTAGTGGTAAATCGATTCTGAGAGGGAAGAATAAATCGAATATTAAAATAAAAATTATTCAAAAATCGATATACTAAGAGCAATTTACGACAAAAAAAACTAATACCTTTAAGAAGTATTAAAATCAAAGAAAAATTAATTTTTCAATTCTAATTTCATTTCGAAAACAGAATTAATGTATGACAACAGTTATATCTATTATCCATTTCAAAAAAGAATGGATTCAATTGTTCGTTGAATAACTCGACAATGCTGATAGCTATTGAGCTCGGGTTTTTGTTATTAAAAAGAGCATGTGTGGAGGTATAAGTCTACCTGAAAATCAAAAAATACTTGGAAAAGTTTTCTAGGGGATTTTTTGGAAAATCACCGTCTGATTAGCTGTATTTTCAATTTCAATTGAACCATATTGTAGTTCAATGTCTACTTTATAAACCTCGAAATTTTTAGACATCTTCGACTCTTTCCTAGATATCTACTGGAAAATGAAATTACAGAATTTCGACCGGAAAAATTTCCCATCGAATATGCTAAAAATTTTAACCAAAAAAGAATGTTCCTTCTTCAAGATGTTGGATTTTCAAATTCACTTGGAAATGTATCTAATCAACCAAATCAGACAGTGATTTTCCAAAAAAATCCCAAGGAAACTTTTCAAATATTTTGATTCTCAGATAGACTTGTACTCCTTCCCCCTTTTCACTCATGGTGTTTCTAACAACAAAAACTCGAGCTTTCGAAATATAAATGTTTGAGTTATAATTAGTTCATCATTAAAAATATGATATGAATCAGGACTTCTGCCTCACCTTTTATATTTATAATTTGAACAGATATATATATATAGTTGTAAACTAGAATTTCAATATTCCCAAAATAAGTTCATTCATGAGAGAGGTACACCAACTGACAACAGTCATTTTAGGTCCAGGAGGATGTAACAGTGAGGCTAACCGAGTTCGTCTCCATGGACCCCTAACTCGACGAAGGAACATTCTTATATTCAACATAAGTATCTATGGGCGACCGAAATTGCGATGTTGAATTTTTTTCGAAAGTACTTAAAAACGCCAAAGTTTCATGGGAACAAACTTTTCGAGGTTTTTGTTAGTCTTATTGAGATCTACCTGTGAGTGCAATATGCGTACAAATGGCGTGCGTCATCTGGCACAGTTCCCTCGTTAGTTATTGTTATTGAAGGACGAAATATTGAAAGTAAATCTAATGTTTCTTTTTTTCTCTCGAACGTAATAGTAATCATTGTCTTTATTAATTAAATTAAACATTATCGATTACATATATTTCATTTTACATAATAATTATAAGAATAATAAAAAAAAAACAAAAGGGGAAATTAAAATAAATTGAATTTTTAATATTATTTATTAAAATTTTAATTATCTTTTTTTTTTGTTTAAAATACATATTTCTATTCTATATGTTACAGGTACACCAATAAACAATATACCTAAAATTCATAATTATGATCTTGATCTTCATCGTTTATTTAAAATAGTTAGTATGTTAGGTGGTTATAATAAGGTTCGAAATAAAATTCATGTTTAATTAAACTATTATTAATAATATTTTTCTTTAATTTAGGTTACAAAAAATGATCAATGGAATAAAGTTTATATAAAAATGGGTTTACCAAATGATTCAGCACCAAAAAATGGTCGATTAATTGAAAATACTTATAAAAAGTAATAAAATAACAAAAAAAAAAATAATTAAATGATTTATTTTATTTTATTTTATTTTATTTTTATAGATATTTATTTGCATATGAAGATTTATCAAAAAAATTAGGTACAATGAATATTACAAGTGCATATTTTGGTGGTCGTACAAGTATGAATAATGATTCAAGACGAAGTTTAATACGTGTACGACAACAATCAGAAGAAAAAAAAAAATCAAAACAAATATCGACACCAATTAAACAACAAGTAAGACATCGAAAATTCAAAAATCATGTAGTAAAAATTTCTATTTAATTGAATTTTCCAATAATTCAATAAAGTTCGTGAAGCTAATTCCAAGTATTTGCTAATATTATCGATATTCACGTTTGTATTATAAATGTATGGCTCGTATAAATTTTCTCATAATAAGATATTTCCAACTAAAAACTATGTCAATCTATTATCCATCGTATAGTCTTTCTCTAGTAAAAATTTTAGCTCGAACGATTGAAATATTGTTGAGTAATGATGAAAGTATTGTTTCAAATGAGCATGAAAATCATGTAGTTATATTATGATTTCTGTGTACAGTACTTTCTTAATATCTTGAGAAAGGAAAAAAATCAACATGGATTTTTAATTAATTTTGAAAACTCGTAGAAAGGGCTAAAAAAACTCAGATACTTTCCGATTTTTTAGAAGTGACCTTGATTAAATAAGGCGACTTGAATTTCATTTAGATATCATTTCTTTGCCAATCTTTAACAAATTTTAATTAGAAAAGTGTGATTTAAGTCAATGCAAATAACATATTTCGAATCAACATAAAACATTGAATTGACTTATACGTGTTTCGAAGTTTTTTCGACAAACTTTTTGTCTTGACAAAATTCAGCTGATGTTCCCGTCAGGATTCAGTTAAAAAATGAATTTAATTAGAAAATCATTTGATCAGTGGAAAATGAGTTTTGAGCCTGTAAAATTTTATTGTATAAAACAAAAGAGCAAATAAATAACCAATAAAAATGATGTTTTCATTTAATTCACCTTTTGGCTGAGTGCTGAGAGGAGCCTAATTGAATTTTTCCGAGAAAAAAAAAGCTTCGAAGCATATATAATTTTGTATGTTGAATCAAAATAAAATATTCTTTAATATTGGTTTTAGTCTCGTAAAACACAATCGATCGATTCCAAACAAATTCTATCATCATCATCATCATCAACAACAACAACAACAATAAATTCTCGTCGAAAAACTATTATTCTTAATAAAACAAAATCATCAACTATTCTTTCATCAAGTACATCAGAATCTGAAACATCCGATGATGAAAGAACTATTTCATCATTATTAAATACTAAAAAATTTACAAAACAAAAATTAATTAATTCAAAACAAATTCGTTCAACTATTCAAAAAACATCTCTTATATCTAATGAAAAGAAAAAAATTATACAAACAAAACATGTATCATCATCATCATCATCATCATCATCATTATCTGATTCACCAAAAAAACATGAGCAATTAATTTCAATATCAAATAAAAAACCGAAATCAATAATCGATTCAGAAAATGATATGAAACCAGTTATAAAAATTCCTAAAATTTCTGTTGAAATTTTGTAAGTCTAACAAACAAAATAAATAATGTTGATCATCTTTTTGTTTTGTTTTTTTAGAAAGGAATCTACATTTCCAATGCATAAATTTTCTAAAAAGTCAACATTTACTAAAGTATCCAAAGTTCATGATAACATATTGAAAAAAGATTCACATAAAGGTATATATTTTCGATAATTTATAATATCATCATTTCTAATTAAGAATATAATTGTAATCATAATCAGTGTTCAATAAAAAAAACGTCACAACTAAGACTTGTAAAGTCATTGATATACTAAATGCATGATGAGGATAGACGTTATTATTATTAACATAATGTGATAAGAGATTTCAAAATGGTTTTTATCAGCTTGTAATCAAATTTTGAATGTATCGAATTATTGCAGAAAAGATGCTTTCGATTGGGTTTCTAGAAGAGATTCTATTCAATTATAGGTTTTTCTTGGAGATTAACGAAGATATTTTTTACATGAATTATTTATATTTATACAAAACTAATATTTTCTTTAGCTAATTCCGATAAACAACAATCAAAAGCTCATACACCGCCTCTAATTAATCAATCATTTTCAGAATCAACTAAACAGACTAGATTACAAGATTTAACAGTATTACCAGTAACACCCGTATCACCATCACCACCACCACCACCATCTTCAATTAAAGACGAATCACCAACATTACCTTCACTTTTTACTACAATAGAAAGTATCAATAATTCAAATGATGATACATCAGGTAAATGAAACTTGTTCAGATTATGTTTGTTCTTTTTGTGTGTATGTATCCTTGAAAAAAATGTTAATGTCCTTGTAGTTCCTTCGATATTTCAAACATTAATTCCATCATCATCTATAACTAATCAACAAACAAACGAGATTGAAAATTTTCAAACAAATTCAAATAAACGATCATATTTCGATGAAATTTCTGAGTTCAATGATAAAGTAGATGAACAATTATCTCCATCTAAACGTTCCAGACATTCAATGTCATCTCAAAATAGTGATGAAATAATCAAGTAAATTTGTTGTTTTTTTTTCATTGTCGAAAATAAAAATATCAAAAAAAAAAAATTATTGTTTTTCGTTTTTTAAATAGTAATAATAATAATCAATCAACAAGCAATTGTATATCTAGAAATAATTCTGATACTCAATTAACATATGAAGATATACTTGTAAATGATATATTACTTGTAAAATCCGATTTTATTGGAAATCGACAATATTATGTACGATGTATTGAAAAAAATACTAATAAAAAAGAATTATATGTTGATTATAATGGATTAGATGCCAAGTAAAAAAATATTTTCTTAAAGTTTTGTTTTTTTTTGAATTTTAATTAAATATAAATCATTTTTAGATTTCGTGAATGGATAGAATTTGATAGAATTATTAAACGTGAAAATGAAATAGAATTTAATGAAAAACCAATAATTATTAATATAAATTCAACATTATTAAATGTTAAAGATAATGAACAAGAAAAAAATCAAAATATAGAAGAAAATAAAATAAATTCAATTGATCAAGATAATGGAAGTAATTTATTTAAAATTTAGTTACATATCAAATAGATATTGTTTTTATTTTTCTTTACTATTCAGTATGGAAAAGTTTAGAGATTGTATCTTCAAAGGAAAATGATATTATTTCGTCTTCATCAAATTTTCAAATCAATGAATCAAATAATCAAGAGCTTCAGTAAGTTAAAATAAACTTTCGTTCAAAAATCATCATTATGTAAATTGTTTGAGAAAATATATCAAACTATCGGACACCGTTCGATTTCATCTTATAATTTTACGAGTTGATCTCGGTAAGACTAACGAGGGAAGTTCTCGAACTGATAAATTCGAGATTATATACAGTTTGAAATCAAAGAAGTTCAAATTATTACGCTTTTTGTCTTTCAATAATATCAGCTAATTCCATTGAAAACGTTATTTGTATAAATTTTGAAATCCAAAGTCGATTTCGAAAATGATCTGAAGATGAGAGGAATATAGAATTTTGTTACTAAAATGGTTGTAATTCAAATAGAAAAAATTCACGAGTATAAGTTCTTTTAGATGTTTTTTCTGAGCTCAATTCGATAGGATGTGTATCTCAAATGATGTCTCCTTGACGATGTTCTCTTGTAAGAGAAGCATATCTTGCTGTATACATTTTGAAAGAATACTTAACTTTCTTTGCGAAATATCATATCGGTCATATTACTTTCCGTTTGAGTGCTAAATAAATATTTAAGAAGAACTAATCGAAATAAAATAAGAATTGAAATCTATTATGCACTGCATTCTTTCATAGATATTTTTCTAGACCTATATGTATATTATCAAGTAGTTCAAGTGATAAACCCATAGAATTACAACAACAACCAATTTCAATTGATGATAATAAAAATATAATATCAATAAATATTGATAATGCATTTGGATCTAATGATGATAATGATAATCAATCCATTTATGAAAATGATCATATTCAAGAAATAATTCCTCAAAAACAAATACCAATTGATTCAACACTAACTATCAATGTCGAAAATATTCTTCCAACATCGGACACGTAAATTTCATTTTGTTTCTCTCATTTTATCATTCGAATTTTTTTTTTTTATTGTTAGCGTGGTAAATTCATTGCAAGTTAAAGAAGAACCTATCAATACATCTTCATCTATTGAACAGTCAACATCTGCTCTAATCGAATCAAAAGCTTCTTCTCTGCCATGTAGTCCTATGGTTAACATAACTTCTGATAATCGTCGTATATCTACACGTCAACAAAAACGACGAACATTCCGTGATCCAAATAATACACAAGATTCATCTATATATACAAAGAAAAAAGCTAGATTCGATACAGATATTAATAGTAATTATAATATTGATTGTATAAACAATAATGATCATAGTCCAATACCAATGGAACAACAATCATTAGAAAGTCTGTCAATTTTTTTTTGTTTTTTTTTTTTTGTGGAAATAAAATTTTATTTTTAATATCTTTTTTCTGTTTTATATTTAAAGTTAAACGATATCGAACAGTAGGAAGACGAGGTGGAAAAAAAACAGTGAATCAACAAGGTAGGCTTGAGATTTTTATTGTTTTTTTTTATTTTTTGTATTATTCTATTAATTATTTAGACAACGAAAATGAAGATTTTCATTTGAATTCACCAATGAACGCAACTTTACGACAACAATTAGAAGATATGTTTAAACATCGATCAAGTCGTTATAATTTTCTTGATCTTAGTAAAATCGATGTCTTTTTTTTTTCTGTTTTATAATAATAATTTATATTTCTTTTTTAGATAGTAATCTAACGGGTGATAATCGTTTAGCTCATCTTAAAGATCATATGCGTCAATGTCAAAAAGTATTTTTTAATTTACGAAGTGCTTTAAAAAAAATTGAAAAACAAAGAAAAATATTTGTTCGACGGCAAAAATTACCAAATCCAGAAATACGATCTTATGAAGGTTAGTATCTAAAAATGATATCTTATCTTTTTTAATTATTTGAAAACAGAATTCGAAATTTTAAATAATATAATTTCAATCATTCGTAAAAAATTCTGTGAATGATTTCGTTTAAAAAACAACAAGAAGAAATGTATTATTGTCTATGTATAGTTCATACACTCTTCAATCTATAGACATTATGAGCTAAGATTAGTTAAGTAATGGATCAAAATATTTTCCACATTTTAGAACACTTCTCAACACATTAGAGATTTCGTTTTAGACTTATTCGATAGAGAATTTTCTACTTTATAAAACTACTATCTTTGTTTTTCAAATAACTTTTCTTTCTCGACGCAAAGTTTAAAGGAGGAACACCCACTCAACGGTCAAAAACCAAGAAATGACGAAAAATTTTTTTATAAAGATTTCCCTAAAATTTCAAGTATACTAAAATTAAACTTTTATCGCACCCGAGCAGCTCAGGCTCGGTCGAACTTGTGCTCAGCCAGATGCTAAACAAGTCTAACCGATCTCGTCCAAGCTACAATGTTCTCCATGGAATTCTGTATCATTTGATACATGCTTCAAGATTTAAGAAGAAATATATGCGAGAAAAATTTTCGAAATAAAAAAAACCTGAAAAAATCCTTACTGTTTTGTTCAGAATTAAATTTTACACCCAGCGGCGTGAAAATAAACGTGTCATAGACCATATCGCACTTTGGAAAGCATGGTTTTCCAGAACCTGTCGCAACTGGACGTGGATTGGATAAAAAATATTCTTCTCTTTCCAACTATGAAAAATCATAGGTTTCTATCAAAAGTTATTGAAAACAAAATGGTCACCTGTCTTATATTTTAGCATGGAGAGTAGAATGTTATAGTTAGAGAATTTTAAAACATGAAAATTGTCCCAGCAATTCATTCATATTTTCGTGTATGTCTTGCAATCGTGTGTTTTTTGTTTTTTGATTGTCCTGTTTTTTGAATATACTTTATTCTTATTTTGTATAGTTACACCACCGACGACAAATGAAGTATTGTTACCATCGACATGTACATGAAAATCAAATGACAAATTTTCATTTGAATAATAGTTTTGTCTAATGTGTTTTTTCTTTTTTTCTTTTCTATTTGTTAATTGAAATTCGTTACAGTGCATCATTTATTACGAGTGTATTGATAAAAACAAAAAATATTCGAATGTTTATATTTTTTATTTCTTTTACAAATAGAAAAGATTTCTAAATAATTGTGATATTTCTAGTTCATTTTTTTATTTTTTCATTTCCAATGGAAATTTATAAATTAACCAATGTACCTGATACTCTTTACTATATACCAAATTTTATAACAATTGAAGAAGAAGAATATCTATTGTCATGTGTTAATAATGTACCTCGTACACGTTGGGTTCAATTACGTAATCGTCGTTTACAAAATTGGGGTGGACAACCACATTCTAAAGGAATGATTCAAACAGAATCATTACCAAAATGGTTAGAACCATTTACTGAACGTATTCTTAAACTTGAAAATCAAACAATATTTCCTGATCATATATTTCAATTTAATCATTGTCTAGTAAATGAATATGAATCAGGTCAAGGTATTATGCCACATACTGATGGACCTGTTTATCATCCGATTGTTTCAACTATTTCATTACAATCACATACTGTTATTGAATTTTATCGACCGATTGATAGTAATAATAAAGAGGTGAGATAAGAATTAGTAGGTTGAATAAATCAAATAGTGTCTAAATAATAGAACCTGTCGGATTGATTTCCGGACTCAGTCGGGTTTGAGCTTGCGATCAACTTAATAGGTCCTATTGTAAAATTAACAGATAATTATAATTTGAAAAAAGTATCTCGTACCATCGTGATGACCAATCCAATTCTGATTAGAAAATTTAGAATATAAAAGTATGACTTTATGGAGTAGCCGAACTCTAGCTCTCAGTCATGTTAATCATTTTGTATAACAGAGAATAGACGGCAAATTCTTTTACCAAAAATTCGAATTGATCAGAATGTTGATATTATTTAGTCCGTGTTATGATGCTTTTTCGAGAAATTTCAGACACTGATTAAGACGATATATAAGCCAAAATGTTTGCATTGATTTTCTTTCTTATATACTATGTTAGTGTAGGAGGATTGTAGAGAGCCATGACAAGTTTTGTATACATATGATTTTACTGTGACATATCGTCTTTATGTTATGTATTAATTATTTTGACGGTCAAAAACTCATGTTCGCAAAAAAGAAACGTACATGAAATTTCGATTGATCCTATGAGATATGAAAATTTACAATACGAAAGCTGATAGCTCCTTTCTAGTACTATCAACCAGTGTATAAGTATTTTTTTATTCATCCTATTTTTCAAAAACAAAATTATCAGCGCAGGCTTTAGAGATTTGCATGATTACGCCATCCTGCAGGATACTCAAAAACAGCTTACTTTGCATATTTTTAGCCTCAATTAGCGCTAAAATGTGAAGCTTATATGCGTTCTTTTGTCTCATTATATTAATACACTTATTTATTTCTGCATTTTGAACAGAATTTATTTTTTTACTAATGCTCTATTTTATTATTTTTATTCTAATCATTGATTTAACTGATAAATAAGTCTTTTGTGCATATCCACAGTATGTCTCAATGCGTTATTGTATATCTCAATAAACTATGAAATAGTGGTATTGATTAGTCTTGAAAGTTATAACTTGATCATATGATGACTATGACAAATTAATACAACATTGTGTATCATCCTTGACATCGATCATATAATGATTTATTTGTGAAAAAAAATCAAAAACTGCATCGTTTAGAACATTCGCAAACATATTATAGCTATTTTAATTTTAAGAAATGCTTTAGCCTTGCTATTAATATCGCTTAGCGCCTTTTTTTTGTTTCTAAGGATCTATAGGAAAGGAGTCTGGTATCTGTTATTCTTGGATTCTAGGAAAAATGTATTCATTTGCGTCTGAATCTTCCCCACTACTAGATCCAAAAATCATGTAAGGGCAACGTGAAAGCTTTGACTTAAAACTTATACTCGCTATTTTCCTTCGAAAAGTATGTATGTGAATTCTACAAAATCTTGTGACTGATTTTGACTTGAAATTGCCAAGAATAAAGAACATATCAAAGTGTGCATTAGGGAACTTCAGCAATACGCTATAAAATTATGTTATAAGTTTTTTGTTGGAACGTACAGTGGTTATACTATCATGAGTGTTCAAGATAATAGAAATAGTGACTAGAAATATTGACGGTTATCTAAAAATATTTTATTAGTCTTCAGCAAATTAAGTTAATTGTTTTATTTAAAGATACAATTGATAGAGTTTTGAATGGTTTATCTATCGATATATTTAAATTTAGAATGCTCTCTTGTTTGAGAAAAATAAAATACAATTTTTTAAAAAACTGCGAAGGGATCTTTCATTCATTAGTAGTGTTTTAGATATAAAAACACTTAAGTTTATACAATTAAAATACTTTGTAAATAAAATTTCTAGACGAAATGATGGACTATGTTTCAAAACCAAAATAACAACAATTAGCTCCCTATAATATTCTCAGACTGGAATATAAAATAAATAAAAACATGCTATCAACTAGTTACTACAGTTCAGCGTTTAGACAACACATACATTTGCTTTGTATTAACAGCTTGTTAAAGGACGTCATGCCGAACACGTCCTCCATAAATTACTTCGCTGTAATCTATGTGACCTTTTCTGTGAAACATGATCTAACAAGAATGCTGAAGTATATAGGATAGAAATTTGTACTCGTTCCTCCTCCACAGATCATGACAGACAAGATCGATAGACTGTCACAAACGTCCCCAACAACGTCTCTCCTATATGACAGACCGTTATTAGAACTCATCGGGTTGGTTCCAGATCCAGACGTAGACTTGACCAGGTTCGGATCGAGTCTGAATTCGACGAACTCTAACAGTCACAGACCATGACAGACATTGTTGATATACAATCAAAGGCTGTAATATGAATAACGTTTTGTTAACAATCTCCTTATGAATAGTAACAGTAGCTACATCGTGTTTTACATTTTAAACCTGCAGAAATTGCGCTAATAACTTTTCTTTCTGAAACCATCTAAAAAAAGTTATTTGCAATGTGTTTTTTTGCATTTATTTAGGATGTTTCATCATTTTCTGATCGTTGTATTGCTCGAGTTCTTCTTGAACCACGTAGTTTATTTATGGTTAAAGATGATATGTATTCATATTATTTGCATGGTATTGAAGAACGTCAAGAAGATACAATTAATCGAGAGAGAATAAGTAATTTTGATCGATGTAATGATAATATTAAAGATAAAGATGAACAAATATTACTACGTACAACACGAATTTCATTAACTATTCGATGTGTAGAAAAAATATCTAAATTACCAGTTGGATTGTTACGCAAATAACAATCAATTTTTGATAATATGACAAAGAGAGAACAAAAAAAAAATTTTTTTCTTTTTTTTTTATCATTTTTTTTTAGATGTTAATACTTCGACAATTAATATTTCGTCGTTCATTAGTTACACTAAATCTACAATGTCGTTCTTGTCTATTTCGTTTAGTAACATTTAAAAAACAACAATATCCTATTCAATTATCATCCAAATTTGTTCTACCCCGTACAGAATATTCTTTTCAATGTAAATCATTTTCATCAATATCATCTGATCAACAAAAAATTGATCGTATATGGACAATACCAAATATTCTTACATTTGCTCGTATTGGTACATCACCAATACTTGGTTATTTAATTATAAATCATCATTATACAATGTCATTATCACTTTTTATAATATCAGGTTTAACTGATTTAATTGATGGATGGATTGCACGTCGTTATCCATCACAATCATCTGCATTAGGTTCATTTCTTGATCCATTTGCTGATAAAATGCTTGTTGGTTTTGTTGTTATATCACTTGCTTATGTTAATCTTATACCTTTATGGCTTCTTGCTTTAATATTAAGTCGTGATATTGCAATAATGTGTGTTGCAGGTTATCTTCGTATTAAATCTGTTCCACCACCAAGAACATTAAAAAAAATCTTAAATATGAAAAATGCTACTGTACAACTTTATCCAACATTTGTTAGTAAAGTATGTAAGATTATTATTTATATATCAAATCGAGATAATTTTCTCTAATACATAGATGTCCATGGCGGTTGAGAATCTGTTGCTGCTGCGCCGTCATGAACATCTTTGATCTAATACCACCTAATAAGGGAACCCATCGAATAATAATCTCTGTTTGAGCTCATATTTTGCTCACTGATAGGACTCATAGTGTAGATTATAATCTTGAAAGAGTTCGTACCATTAGGTACTTCTTCTCGAGTTATGGTCATTTTACTGAATTTTCAGCCTATTACAGGATATCACGAAAAAATTCGCAACAAGGAGTTTTAGCTTGACAATAGCTTTCATAAGCCTTATGATATTCTGAATGTTTTCAGCTCAAAAGGATGATTTCTTTTTAAGATATCGTATGCTTAAAAACTCAACTATTTTTTGGAACTCTTGTGTACCTTACACATTCTATTTTACTAAACAGAATATAAATAATCAATTAAATATCATTTTAGGTTAACACAGGTGTTCAAATTGGTCTGTTGGCATTATGTATGGCAGCACCAATTTTCGATTATCATAATACTGGTTGGATGTCAGTTATATATACATTGTCTGCACTTTCAACAGGTGTATCATGGCTTTCCTATGTTGGTAAAAGTGGTCGATCAACATTTAAAATGCTTTCACAACAAACAAAACCTCCTCATTCTTCTTCTTTATAAGTATTATTTCTTTTGTATACAAAAAAAAAAAAAAAAAGAAAATCAACAAGCATGTAGAATAAAACACAGAAAAAAAATTGATTTTTGTTTTTTATAAATTTCTTATTCACAAAAATTATTGTCAGATGTCGGAGGAAGAATAGCACCTGGTGATGGTGTATTTTTTCGAGCAGATGCTGGTTCTGGTGTATATGTAAAAACTAATGATGTTAAATATATAATACCATCACGACGTACAAGTGAAATAGGTGTTGACATAGGACGTTGAATCCATGGCATATTTGGCATTACTAATGAAAATTGAGGAACTTCAGCAACAATTGTTTGTGTTGATCTAATTTACGAAAAAACAAAAGATCTACTTTAAATCAAAGCACAAAAAACAAACATACCGATAGTCTGTACATGGTGATTCAGTTTCTCCAAACCATACAGATAAACCTGGTGAAAAATTTTCCCCAGTTAATTCAACTGTTGCAGCTGCACCACCACCATCCACCTATCATCAAAAAAAATAACAATAGAAAAATTACTAATATAAAAATACATACAACAATATGTCTAGCAACTGGAACAGGTGTAATTGGATGTGATACTGGACCTCGAGCTTCAAACCATGTATATTCAGCTTTATCAGTTGATATAATTGTCCAACATGCTGAATCATTAATATCAACACGAAAACGTTCATTTGGACATGGTTTACCCTAAAATAATCATATTGTAAAATATTGTTTGAAAAGAAAAAAAAAAACGAAAAAAATTCATACCGCAATACCAACAATACGTTCAGTAGCTAAACATAAATAAACTAAATTCGATGATGATGATGATGATGGTCCATTTTTAAATTCAAATGCACATTTATGTAATTGTGAAACAGGTTCATCAGAATCTAATAATACTCGATTTTTATCAACTTTTCGAATAACCTGAAAAGAAAAATGAAATATTGATTTTTTGTTTTTGATAAAAAGATTTTAATTTTGTTACTAGCTTTAAACCAAAAAACAAATCGTTATGTATTTTTCTACAGCATTTTATTGTTTCTGTTGAACATAAATGCTCAACTTTAGCAAGAATATTCTATCGTCAACATAGAAAAGAAATCTCATGACATTAAATCCTCATTCGATAGCACAGTACTACCTCTATTACTTATAAAAATTTCATGTCAAACAGTTTTAATTTGCCTGACTTATCAAGTAATCACTGCATGATAGTTGATAGAAACCGTTCGAAAAGTGACCGATATCTTCGGCTAATATTAACCATTCATCTCAAAAATTTCACAATCGTAGTCATCAATAGAGAAGAGATTTATGCTGAGATCGTCTCAGATAATGATGGCTTTCCTGCCCCTATCTTTGACACAATATAGACATGCGAATCTTTATTTGTTAATAAGAAAATAGTAGAAAATACTCTTTTTAAATCTGTCTACCTGAGGAGGACTACACCTTTCATTTAAAACCTACCGTAAGAGTGTAGTATCTTGACAGCAATAAGATAAGACAGTGAACTCTCTGAAGATATTCATAACTCATTTAATTCACTGTAGCAGGCCGCTCAGCCCAACGATTTTATCCTTTTTTGACATGACTTTGTCTGAGATTTGACTCACCCCTGAGGGAGAAGCTTCTCCACTCCCATTGGTCATCACTTTTTATAAAACCCGAAAAATACGGAATAGCTGTCTATTGAGAAAAAAATATTTGTAAATGAAGTTTCTTTCAGACCCATACCGGGTCGGGCCATAAAAAAGTAGCACGATTTCGAGGCCTGCTATATAATGTACAATCTCTATAGACTTCTATTAAAATAAAAAACTAATTTACCAAATAAGGTAATGATTGATTGGTTACTGAACATACAAGTTTGACTGTTGAACCATATTGAACAAAACCTTCCTTAACTGAAAAATTATTTGATTCCATACATGGTTCTTCATTATCAAGTAAATGTATATAAAATGATCCCCATTCATGTGCACTTGCATGAAATTGATTTTTTTCATCAACATGTAAAAATCTTGTACTAACATTTTGACTTCTATATATACAAAAAAGAAAAAAAATTATATATTTTTTTTAAATATTTAAATAGATTTTTCATTCTATTATCAATACCGAAGACGATTAAATAATGCAACTTTCGTACCCGATTGAATACATACTGCTATTTAACAAAAAAAGTAATTAAAAAAAATAAAAAATAAAAATTTAATAAAAATGAATTACATTCAGCATTTTTGACAGATTGTTTTTTTTTTGATGGTTTTGAAATAACTTTTATTTTTCGACTTTCAAACATTCCAATATAAGGATTATCACGAAAATCATTTGTATACATCATTTTAACATTTAAATTAATATGTTTACGTTTATCTGAATCAGATATAAATAAAGTTTTAGCTGCACCAAAACGCTAAATATAAAAAACAAAACAAAAAATGTAAAAATAATAAAATTTCTTTTATTTTTTACTTTTCCATTTTCAAAAGGTAAATGTTGCATTTCACTTGATTGTGTTATATTACCTGATGGTGAACCATTATTATCATTATGATATAATGGTTCACCAATACTAATCATTGTACATAAACTATCTTGTTCTAAATCTTGATTCCAACCATCACCAGATAAATAAACACAAGGTGGTGGACAAAAAAATCTTTTATTAAAATAAGATTAAATTTTCATTTTTCTTTTGTTTTTTTTTTTTGAAATTTAATTTCTTACCGTTTTTCATTTCCATAAGATTTTTGTGCTACTTTAGCATGATATATTGTTACTGTACGATGACGACGTGTTAATAAATAACCAGCCATCATTTCTCGTGTTACTGGTCGATGTTCAAGTTCTTCATAACTAAAAGACAAAAAAAAAACAAAAATTTCCGATTACTTTTTTTTTAAATGTTTTACCTTTCATCATTATAATGAATATTATATCCATCGGGTGATGATGATGTTGGCATATTTAAATTACTTGTTGTTGTTGCTGTTCCACTACCTATTTAAAAAGTAAGTTGAGCATATAATGAACATCATATTTTTTTTGTTTCTTTTCTTCTCTCTCTCTCTCTCTCTTTCGTCAACATTGTTGACGCGTCTGGAGAAATTTTCCCATCGTTCAATATACATATAAAAAAGAAAGAAAGAGAAAGAGCAAATAGACATGAACTGAATTGAACACAGACATGACTCGCGTTTTGTTTTTTGTTTTTAAACGGTTACCATTAATATCATCGACGATAAATACGGTATCGAAAAGATCATTGATATTCATTTCCTTTTTATTTTTTTTTTTTTGCTTGTGAAATCCAGATGGATTATTCTCATGAATATATATTTTTTCTTATCAAAAAAAAAAAAAGATAATAGATTACTCACCAGTCGAATTATTAGTTTTCACCAATCGTTGTCGTTTATGACTAAGACGTTTAATTGGTTTTTGATGATTTATTATTGGTGATTGTTGATCATTAGAAGAACGATATCGTAATGATGGAATTTGTTGTGATGTTGTTGAATTGGATGCAAAATTTGTTAACATTTGATACATAGCTAATTGCATATTAACCATAAATTGATAATCATTCTGTTTAAACGAGAGAGAGAGACTGTATAATTGTTTTTTTTTGCTCTTTGATCAAAATCAAAGAGACCGACAATATGAGTTATATAATAAGTTTTTTGAATTAAACAAATCAAATGAAATTATATCCTATGGGATCTCGTCAAAAGTAAAGAAACTCGTTGAAATGAATATTAATCTAATCGATTCGCTAATGAAATTGAATTGGATAGATTGTGCGTTTGATAGTTTTGGACAATTTGTTTTCTATAATGTTAAGCATCTAACTTAAATCGACCTAGTGATTTTTTAATGTATTCCGTACCAAAACTTCATAGTTGAACTATGATGGCAAAGTTTTTAAGAAACTGAACAAGGTAGTTTTCATGTCCCAGAAGATGTTGTTGGAGCTAGGAAGCTGCGAGTCTTTTCAGACCCGAATCGGGTTGGGTTCAAACTTTTATTTTTTGTTGAGCTCGGTTGCAAGATTTTCTGGACCTGCTGCTCGCCAGATGAGAAATACAGCAACAAGATATAACTGTACGCTGAACTTTTTTTTCTAAGAGTAGCGAATAAATAGCTAAAACCTTGATCCTTCACTTGTTCGTGTACACAGAGGGTGCTAGATATTCATAGAAAAAAACCTCGGGTTTGCACCCGACCGGATTCGGATTCTAATTTTTAATTTTTTTCGGGTGCGGGTCCACAAAAACGTAGACATGCAGCTCCCTAGTTGCAGCCCATTTAAAGAGCACAAAATTCTGTACAAAATGAGAAGTCATAAAAAATGCGGTAATCGCTCATGTTGCTCAGAATTTTGTACTCTTTAAAATAGCTTCGATAAAGCCTTCTGGGATCTGAAAATTCCGTTGACTATTAAAATCATCATCTTACATCCATTATTTGAATACTATTCAAATTTTTCAGTTAACTAAATGTAAATACTCTATTTAATTGTGACATATACATATTGATGTATTTTATACAATAGTACATGATTAATAATTTTATTTTCATATTTTATCTAACATCATTGGATATTTGAAGTTACTTCGCTATATTCTATTGCAAAAGTTTAAAGCATATTGAGTAAAATATGTCTAAATAAGGAAAGTCAACAAAGTGATTAATCGCTTTTGTGTTGGGACTATGTGCATTATGTAGACTCTAATGAGCTATGAATGAGGATGTGCAGTTCTAGTAAATTGTTCCACGAAAATTCATACTAACGATCGCTGAGACATGAATATGCCAATACTTCCGTGAACACCGATCCATAGTTTATTGCTCTGAAGATATTGCACTTTTAACAATATTTTTTTAATCAATGCAATAGTTCCCTTCAAGAATATGCGGAAAATTGATTTTAGAATTTCGAAATGAAACTTTGCATAGAGACAGGTCTTAATGAAAATAGTTTATTATGAAAGTTTCAGATCATTTCGTTGTCTCTGTCCTAAGAGACGGTCATGGTAAAAGTGTCTTTCACATCGCTTGTATACAAACCGACAGATTCTATATTCTTGTTTGTGGATAGGAGCAAATCAAAAGATCTGAATCTGTCTCCATAAACTATTGTCATTAATGTTTGTCTCAATGCAAAGTTTCAATTCGAAGATCGATTCTCTTAGTGTTATTGAAAGACACCATGGCATTGGCTTAAGTACATATCATAAAAATGCAGTGTCTTCGCAGCAGTAAGCTAAGTATCCATAACTCATTAAGTCTACATGATACGTATAGTTCTGACTCCAAAACGATTAATCCATTGAAAACTTTCTTTATAAGAGAAAACATTTTAGAAACTATCCCTCAGCAATCAAAGAATATCTGCACAATTGTTTTCTGCTTCAAATCTTTAAATACTACAATAAACTTAGAAAAACAGATATTTTACCCAGAATGACATAGCATATTGTCTCCAATCCATCTTGAATATGTTCGATAGTCAACTATTGAAACTGAGAATACTAAATAACTATCATTTTCTCTTATACTGTATATATATATATTTTTTTTTTCGTGTCAATTTGCATTTTCGCCCCATTATGTTTGTTCAGAAAATGTTCTTGAAATACATAGAGACAGTAAGGTGGACAAAGAGAAAGGAAAGGGGCGTGTATTTGTCTTTCAAGAGAGAGTATGTATCTTATCATTCATTCATACATTCTCATTTTCAATAGTGAAAAAAAAAGGAACTGCTACTGTTAATATTCCTTTTCAGACGCACACACACACTTCAATCTTTGATAGGCAAACATCTTTATGTCGTCTAATTAAAACTGAGACATACATACGTACACATTCATTCCTATATATATATATATGTATATGCGATGATGATGATGATAATAGATGTATGCTAGCAATGATCACAATGGTAAATAGAGAAAACGAATGTAATATGCTTCTATGTAGACAAGAAAAAAGAAAAAGGAAAGAAAGAAGAAGGTGAGATGAGATACATTCTTAAGTTTTAAAAGCAAATAAATCAATATGAATCATGATGGTAAACTTATTTCTTATTAATATTGAAAGCTGTTAAGTACGAATTGATACTTTCTGCGTTTTTGAATTTTGTTATATTTGTATCATGTATTAAAGATATTATTCAAATACAAAGTACTATGAATGTTTATTTTTTTGTTCGAAAATATTGATTAGATCTAGTTGAAGTTTTTTTTGCAAAAAATATTTTATAATTTTCTTTAGCTTAAATGAATAAAGATAAACTTAATATACAATTCATACACAACAAATAATGCCAATTTAAGGTGTTTTTATCTTTTTGAATTTCAAAAAAAAAATGTGACTTTCAATCGTTATTATGCTATTTTAAATTGAGCAAATATGAAATTGAATGATATGACTAAGATTGATCACATTTTAGATATGTCTACAACTAAAAATTTTTGTTGCTTATTTATCAGATATTAATTAAATACTATTAAGAGTATCAAATGATTGTTGAACTATTCGGAATAAAAACTTAGACTTCCTCTCATAGACCATGACAGATGTTGTTGATATATGATCAAAAACTGTATATGAATAATATCACATTATAATATATGAACTAGTTTCTTATTGCATTTCTGAAGAATTAAGTAAAAGTATGGTGTAAAAATGTGTCCCAAAATAGATATAATAAACCAATTTTCCTGTTATTATCAACAGAAGTTTCATCATGTTTCACATTTTAATCCCGTAGGAATTACACTAACAGCTTCTTTATTGACAAGAGTATATTAATCATATGTTCCAATATTAAAATAGAGAGTAAAAGAACTATATAACAAAAAATATCTAATGATATGTGCTTTTTCTTTTTGATAATTTTGTTTTTGTTATGAATGTGCAATAGAGCATAACTGAAGTATATCTAATACTGAGTAATATCTATAATTTTGAGTATGAGACAGTAAAACAAAAAAATAAAGAATGACCAGCGTCTATCTTTTTAAAAGTTCATCTAAATCAAATTCAATTTATACATATTCTATGATAAAATATTGGTTAGAATAAGCAAAACAGCAAGTGCAATGTTCACAAATGTCTTCAATTAATTGCTCAATGATACGCAATTGTGTGTGTTTGTCTTCACGTTCCTTTCTTATCGACCGTAAGTATATATGAGAATTTCTAACATGATGTTTGTTTTTTTGTCTTTCGATTTTATTTCTTTAGATCAAAAAAATTTATTTGACACATAACAGAAACGCAAAGAAAATTATCAACAATCATCCTATACAGCAAATCAATTCATGAAAATATTAATTGAGTCAATGATGTTTTTTAATAAATAAACTAAAAAGTTAAATTTGATTTTTCTATTGTATCAGTACTTGTTCCAGTTAAATGTTGATATCGAGCTCGTATAGATGCAAGTAATTCAGCATATCGTGGTTTATCTGGTAGAAGTATTCGAAATTCACGACATGATTCAATAATACCATTTAATAAACGTTTTTGTCGATGATTAGAATCATTTGTTGAAACAAGTTTTTCTTGTAATTGTTCACAATAAGCAGCTATAGTTGCTATTTCACGATGATTTTCAAGTGCATAGTCAAGACCACGACAAAAACCTTGTCGAAAACCACGTTGATAACCATATTGACGACCTTCATGTTGACCATTTTGAATAATACGATCATCAAGACATGAAGCAAAATCAAGGGGATCAAGTGTTGTATCATTAGCCATCTAAAATAAGCGAAGATGGTTAGTCTAGATTATATGTCGAGGTTAATAGAACAATAGAAAAAATCGATATGATGTTATTGTCATCAGAAGAATAGAATCTTAGTAAATCTAAAGACTTGAATGACTAGAAGTTTAAATTAAATTACAAATCTTTTTATATGTTCATTTTTTACGAAAAAAAAAAATTTTCCATTATTCTTCCATCCGTTTAGTATAGTACAAGTATCAAAACTAAGCTATTAATAGATAGATCATATTTCTACTAGTCGTACTAGAGTAAATATTTTTTTCTGTTTTTTTTTTTCGAAATAATTATAACATCAATGATTAATCCATAACGCCTATTGTTAATAGATTGAACTTGTCGAGATTTTTTTCCCTGTATGTTCAAATGAATATATCTACTTCTATTCCTACAGATCAATATTATAATAGAATAAGAAAAAAAGATATTAAATTATAAATATAACTATTATTTATTTTGAAAAGAAAAAAAAAACCCAACAAATGATTGAATGACAATGAAATGTAGCACCGCAAAATATATAATCATATACACAGCAAACAAAGAGCGAAAGGTCACGAAGAAAATATTTGATGACTAGAAAAAAAAAACAAAAAACAAAAAAAAAGAAAATAAATTATACTTAATATTAATCTGTTTCTTCAAAACCTTCTTCACTTAATTTTTTAATTATAGTTCGTACCATTCTCATACAATCATAACAATCAATTGAATGTGTTTCATGTCTTGAACAATGATCACATTCATCATTATGACCTGGTAAATCTTTTATATGACGAAATTTTTCATTTGCTCCTGTTACTTTACGTTTATATGAATCAAGTACAGTTTCTAAATGTTTAACACGTGAAATTAATAATAAATTAATTGTTTTTAATGATAATTCATTTAAACGTGGATCACCATTACCACATTCTGGTAAAAGATTTAAATTAAGATTATGTTTTAAATGATCAGCACAACGACGTATAACATCATCAAAATTATATTTTTGTGCTAATAATAATGAATCAATAGTACCACGTTGTTGCATTAAATAAGCTTGACAACGTTTTGTTAATTCAATCATTTGATATTCCTTTAAAAAAAAGAAAAAAAGAAAACCATCAAATAGATAGAAAAAAAAAATTCTTTTTTTTTTTATAAACTTTTATTTACATCAGCTAATTCAAGTAAACGTTGTACATTTGTTGCAACAACTGCTCGATTTGGTGGATAAATAACAGCAAGTAATTCTTTAATATCATCAAATGATTTACCTGGTAATGTAATTTCCATTGAATCACGTTCACGAAAATTTGATTTAAACATTGTTTCAAATACAGGTGACCATATAGCAAGTAATGCACGATTACAATATAATTTTTTATCTTCAACACTAAGAACTATATCATAAAATGGTGTTGGTTTTGTAAAATCAAATTGTTCCATTCTTTATTTTTTTATTTTTTTGTTTCTTATTTATTTACACGATTTTTTTGTACGTATAGTACACAACGATATATATGAGTACTATAAATAGCACGATGAGATAATCAACATCTGATAAAGATCATCTATCCATTGTTGTACATACTATCTAGATGTCTCTAGCTTTTTTTTTAACCAATAAGAAAAATCGTACTAAATTAATAGATATACAAAAATTGAATAATAATAATATCATAAATTAAGATATGAATGTATATTTCATTTGACAGGCCATATGAGCTTTCGATAATTTGTTTTTTTTTGAAGTTTTATCTTTCATAATGAGTACACGAAACTGAAATATGTAATTCATTGTTTGGAAACATTTGAAAAAATATATTGTATAGAATTTTTTGAGAGATTGTTTTATGTTTTCATTAACGATTCTTATTGTTATTTTCAGTAAACATTGTCGTTTATGTGTTCACATAGAAAAATTTTGAATGGCGTTAAGTGATATGAAGTTTATCGAATAGAACCATCTTTTTAGCATTTCCGATGATAGAAAAAATGTTACTCAGAAATTGATATAATTTATCACAAGACGTCTCATTTTTGTTTTTGAATTATTTAACTGAACTTCATCATGATTCAATATGCTATTGAACAAACTTGGTAAAAACCACAAGAACACTTCATGTTGATACATTTTCATCATTCATATGAACTTAAATAAATTTTTTGTTGTGCGATTACTATAAAACGTTTCGAATGTATGCAGTCTACATTAATATTACATTCATAAAAGTATTGAGAGAACCTGTTTAATGTCATCTTTATTTGACGTTTCGTTGTCAAATTTGACCATTAACAGAATAATTTTCTATTCTAATATTCATAGATTTTATCTGAAACAGATTGAATAGAAATTTGATGAGTATGAAATCAAATAATACAAGAAATATGTGAATTGATTGAATTGTTGAAGAATTATTCAAGTTTTATTTTTCGTTGAACTTTTCGAACATTTTATCTATATATTGAGACATATATCTGTTGTTAATCTAGTTTAATAATTACTAAAACTATAGATGATTGTTTTTTTCTCAATTGTTATGGATTAAAAATGAATAAATAAATAATTTTTTAAATCTAATAATAATGAATTGAGAATTTATTTATTTTTAAATAGCAATAAACATACTAAACTCATATGTTAAACTTAAAAAGTAAAGATATAAAAGAGTTTTGCTTAGTCAATACTATCCGTTTACCATTCGCCTTACTACTCATTAGAGTGATCGATTACAGAAGCTAGGCGGTACATAGAATTTAAAAGTATGTTTTTATAGTAAACTTCATGAGCTATCAATTAGTAAAAAAAGAAAAGAACATTTCGTTTCAGTGCTCTGTCTTTGAACTATCGAATAATTTTTTAAATAAAATATTCTAATTTTAAGACGCAGCTATCTTTAAAGCTTTTTATATAATATAAATTGATGAACAGGCTTACTAGTTAAATTTTTCACATTAGATTGAGGGATTGCAGATGATAAAACTCAAGAGAAGCCATGTTCTCACTATTCAACATAGAATAAAGTTAATATTATACTATTTCTCAAAGAACAATGACGTGATTATTTAGCAATATATGCAAAGAACACATGTATTATTTCACTTTATTTTTCTATTACTCAAATACCATGAGATATAAGCTCGATTTTGTACTCATTCAATACTGTCGTGTAAGTAAAAGAAAATCAAAGTTTTTCATATCGTTCAATTCCTGTTTTCTACTGCATGATCACTATAGTCATTAAAAGCAGAACACCTCATGGATCTGACTAAATCATTAGCATATCGGAAAGGTTTATTACTCTATTTATTTGAGTATTGTGAGAAACATACTACTTTCTTTTTACATTTCTAGAAGATTAAGTAAAACAAATGATGAAAAACTATATCTCAAAATAAAACAATCTCACTGTGATTAGTAACAGTAGTTCCATTGTGTTTCAAATTTTAATCCCACAAGGATTGCATTGACAGCTTTCCTTTCTTTTTCTTTTATCAATAATTCTTCTAGAATCACTATTAGGGAGTGAACAATTAATCATTCAAATTGCTTGCGTCTAATCTAATAAAAAATATATATATATATATATTTATCTAAAAACAAATTTATTGAGCCCATCATTTATATTCACAGCATCATAAACATGTTCTATTAATTATAAACGGACCAAAAAAAAAAGAAAAAAAGAAAAGATTATACACTCAAGCACACACATATACAAAACAACAAATACTATACGAAACAAAATCTAATCTATATTAATATATACGGACACAAAATCAACAGAAGCAAGATAAACTCCCTGAGATATGACTCATATTCACAACAATCACAGTAATTAGATATCAATTTGATCTCCCAATGTATTTTTTTCTACACCAACAAAACGTAAATGATGATTGGCTCCATAACGATAATCAAAAAATAATTCTTCTCCAGCTGTTATACAACGTTTTGAATAAATTCCAATTCTATGATCACCATTAACTCGTATAACTTTAGCATAACAATTTGGATTTATTGAATGATTAGCAAAACGTATTTTATTTCCACGACGTGTTGCATCAACCATATATTCTTCATTGAGATCAAATAAAAAACTTGTACCAATTGTATCATACATTCGTCCACGTAATTCACCTTCATCTTGTGTTACCTAATATAAAAAAAAGATATATATATATATTGAAAAGAAAAAAAAATTATTTTCTCATCTTACAATTTCTCCACAATATTCAGC
>CAJNOL010000929.1:0-91694 GCA_905250125.1 Rotaria sordida | reverse complement strand
ATATTCCGACACTTGCCCTCTATGTCGATTACCAAAAGGCTTATGATCGTGTTTGGCATGCCGCTCTTCTTTGTAAACTAGAAAAAATGGGTATGCCTCTAAACTTATTGAAAATGACTAGTAGTTGGTTAAAAGATAGAAAAGCTTACGTAGAATATGGTGAAATAACTTCGAAAATTTTTAATATAAATATAGGACTGCCGCAGGGTAGTAGTCTTAGTCCGTATTTATTTATAGTGTTTCACTCAGATCTGACAAATTATCTAGGAGCTCATTCATGTCATCTATTTGCAGATGATCTGTGTGTATTAATTAAACCTCCAATAATGAAAAAATTAGGCCCGATGATTGACTTAGAAAAAGAAGGGTCACGAGTTTGTAATCAGGTTTTTATGTACTCAAAAAAGTGGAAACAGCCGTTAAATGTTTCAAAAACTGTAGTACAACTATTTCATACACAAGTTAAAAGACCTATAGTAAACGTAACAATAGACGGAAATAAAATCGAGTTAGTCAAAGAATTCAAATACCTAGGGTTTACTTGGACGGATAAACTTTCGTTGAAACCGACAGTCGATAAAACCATAGGATTTATTCAGAGATCGCTAGGAAAACTGAAATGGATGAAGTCCGGTCGCAAAATGTCACGTAAAGCTCTTCGTCAATGTTTCTTCGCGTACACTTTTCCGCATTTCGCGTGGCTATTCCCGCTTTTTCCTCTCCTCCCAGAATCTCTACAGCATGTATTGGAACAAAAATTCCGTGTAGGACTTCGGTTGGTGCATCGCTGTCCCTTCGTTTCTGCGAATAATCTGTTTAAAGTCACTTCTGAACAGCCCTTACAATTTTACGTTAAAAAATATATTCAACGAAGATTAAAAACTATGTTCACAACTGATCTTGGTTCTTCATTCTTCTATGAAGATATATTTGGTTGGGATAATTTTTTTAAAAGGAAAAACGATCGCCTTGGTCAATTTTTTCGCACACGTCGTGTGCGACAATTGAAAGATCGACACGAATCGTTCCTTTTTAAGTGGTTGTACTTTGTTGATACGAATTAACATCACAGAAAGACGCATAAATGTAATGTAGTCTTTACGCAATTTTCTTCCTCTTTTTTTTTCTCTCTTTTTCTCTTCTTCTTTTTAGTTATTCACTTTCGGTTCTGTTCGCATTCTCTCTTCTTCTTTCTTTTTCTCTCTCGTTCGTTTCTTTTAGCTTGTTCTTCTTTTTTGTTTTTTTTCTAGCTGTTCGCTATACTCACGTATCTCCGCTGCCGCTTATAATCAGTACTTCTCGCTCTCTCTCTTTCTTTTTACACTTTTTTATTCGTGTTTTCATTTATTTACTCCCTAAATATCTCTATAAGCAAAAATTGGTACGCAGCACAATATATTGTTGGCACAAATTGTAACGCTTTGCTTTAATGATGCTGCTTTTCGCTTATACATATATATTTCTCTTTTTCTTATGTAAGCACTTCCGAGTGTTACATTCACGAGCATAATAAAAAAAAAAAAAAAAAATACACATATATGATGACATCATGGTGATCATAGAAAGAAAAGGATAATGTATAAATGACGATGCCACCTAACAACACCACGCGCACCTGCGTATGCGAGAAAATAAATCAGGGAAGGTACATCATGATAGGTTGATGTAGAGAAGAAAAGGTGGAAAATAGGGTATAATCATGCAAGTCATATTAGATATACATCACTACTATAAGCATATTCTAATGCGTACACAACTACCTCCCATCGTCAATACATAACATGTTTCTTTTAAAAAAAAAGGCTGTGGTATATAAGGTGTACCACCCGTCCCGAAAGGGTTAATATAAATAATGAGTGTCGTATTCTATAATATTCTCTTCAGTGCAAAAGGAGAAACGATATTTTTATCAGGCGCATAAATCGTTTAATTATCTTTACATGCTGTCGTTGAAATGAAATATACCTTTCATATTTGTAGAAAGAAAAAAAAACGAAGGACAAAAAACGTACACTTGATTATTTGTTGTTTTCGTGCGAGCAGTATGACTACTAACAACGATCCAATATTTAATTGTATTCATCAACTAGAAACTCTTCTATTTCACGATGATATGCTGAAGAAAATCGAGTCTCATCCATTAATTAATCTTCGTGATCAATTGCAAAAAATCGATGATGAATGGGATATAAGAACAATTGATGAAAATCAGAAACGGATGTCTACTCTTAATTATTTTGAAATAAATTCCTTTTCTCATTTTATCAAACGATATTCTTCAATAATTCCATCTAATCTCTTAGAAGCTCTATTCGATGCAATTCGTTTTCAAATGTATATAAATATGGCAATATATCCAGTGTTATGTGATTATTATTTTGATTTATCACTTACTTATTTAATTAATGATTCAACAATTAATTATCTTATTAATAAAAAACATATTCTATCAAATATGGATGAATATTTTCTTCATTTGTTTGCTTCTATTGGTGCACGATCGCTTTATACAAGAAGAGGTATTTCTTATTCAATATTTGTTTCACATAAAAATATTCCAACATTTTTTCAATTAAATAATTCAACCGAACGACTTTTACAAGCATTTATAACTTATATAAATAATTATTTTTTAAATAATGATCAACAATCTCAAGTCTATACATCAATTTTTAAATGGATTCTTAACATGACAGATATCTATGGATTTGTTCCCTATTTTGTTCAAATTGGTTATCCAAATGCTATTTTACAATGGATATCAATTGAACGAGATCATATAAAATATATTTCTCTTGAATCATGGTCTTGCATTATTAATATATTACATAATCTAGCTCGACATCCCATTGGTGTAAAAGCACTAAATGAATTAAAAATGATTGATAGTATTAAGCAATGGAAAGAACAATATTTATCCGAATCGTCAGTTATTGATTATAACGAAGACGATAAAGATATTCGTATGGCTTATTATCTTCTTTATGCAAAATTATTGGAACCGAAGGAATTAAAAAATGAAAGTGTCTCTAATATTCAAACAATTCTTGATTATATTCTTGAACAAACAATGAAAGCATTTGATTCTGTTGATCTTACCTGTGGTCCATATAATGTTTGTGAATATTTAGAGGGACTAGTTAAATTAGTTGTTAATGATGCATTGCTTACTTATATTATTTCACGTGACAATATATATGAATTATTTATTGAAAAATTTCTTTTATTTAATAACATATGTGAATCAACAGTACTTAATACAATTATTTGTTCATCACTTTATACAATATTTTGGTCAATTAGTTTTTTATCTGAATATTCTATTAAATTAAAATTAAATAATGAATTTCTTTCATTCGTTGAACAAAGAGCAAAAAATCAATCAAATGATGAATATGAATTAGACATGAAACGCGCAGCTAAAGGAATTCTTTTTAATCTTGATTGTATACAAATGGATATACAACCAATTGAAGATAATCATAATCATGATGATGATGATGATAATCAAATAAAAGTTATGATTTCTTATTCACATAAAGACGCCAAATTTTGTAAAAAGCTTGTTACAAAAATTCAAGAACATTATCAAGGTGATATTTGGGTAGATTTTAATAAATTATCACCACCATATGAAGATGATTGGGAAGAAATTGCTAAAGCAATAACTCAATGTAATGTTATTGTAATGATTGTAACAGAAAATTATTGTGGTTCAAAAAGCTGTCGAAGGGAAGTCGTTCATGCTGATAAACGTAACAAACGTATGGTACCTGTTTATATAGGAAAAGATTATATACCAGAAGATTGGTTTGAAATTCGTGCTGGTTCCGCAACATGGGTTCGTTTTGGAGGTGAGAAAAATGATGAAGAAGTTATGGAAACTCTTTTAGGTTTAATTACTGTACGAAATGAAGTACCACAAAATAATAACAAGCTTGCTTATTCACATGAATCTCATTTAAAACTTAAATCAAAATCAGAAATTGATTCAAACACAATTACTAATATTCAAACTATTGAAACATCATCATTACATGTAAACACCAATCCAATTATAGAAATTTCTGACATACAATTACAATCAAATCTTACTGTATCAGACATAATACCTACTTCTCCAATCGAACAATGGACTTGTGAAGAAGTACAACAATGGCTTCATTTACCACCATCTACTCTTCAACTATCATCTGGTCGAGCTTTACTAACATATATGAAGTTATTATCACATGATGATGCACAATATGATGAATATGAACATCGAATGCGTGATCATTGTGTAAGTAGAGAACAATTTTCTAATTTAATATCATCATTTACATCAATTCTTTCATTAAATGATGCCCAAACAATATCAACTAAATTACCTGATCAATGGACACGTAATGACATAAAATATTGGTTTCAACAAAATCATTTATCTGATTATTTATTAAATGCATTGAATTTTATTGATGGATCTCAACTTATTATTTATGGACAATTAATTATTGATTCACCATTACGTATTGAAGAAGAATATAATCGATTGAGAAATAAGATTGGAAAAGATCTTTTTCATCTCGATGAATATAGTCGATTTTTGAGTGGTTTGAAAAAACTTGTCAATCAATCAAGATTAAAAGAAGAACCTGCTTTATGTAATATTCTGTAGTAGTATTATTTGATAAGATATCTCTAATTTTATCCTATGATTTTTGTAAATTCTCGTCTTACTTGATGAACAAACTATCTTTAAATCATTAACAATCTAGTTCACATTAGAAATAGTTTGTTTATTATCTTCTATGACTTATAATAAATGAAAATCTGATATTTGATATGTTTTTCTTTTTGAAGAAAAAAGCAGTGGAACCTGCAAATTTCCTAGAGTAATTGATAAAGAGTGAAGATGAAGAAAAGAAATTCTTGCGTCATGAGGAACGAAATAAAAAAAAAACCTAACATTACAATGATGACATTCAAAAACATTTTGCATATCACTATCATTATGATTTTATATTGGATTAATTTATTTGTTCACTTAGCTGTAGTTATCATAAACTGATAAAAATATAATTTTTGACAAAAAATGATACTTCAATCACATAGGATCATCTTAGAACACATTGTATTTTTTATTATACACATTTATGTGCAACGATGTTGAGAACACAATGGAATAGTCTTAAATAGTGTCGTCAAGCTCTAAATGGTTGCTAGAGATGTAACATCCTTCTAACAACCTGTGGTCGCATCAAAGTGCCTAGTTTTATTACTATTCGAAGTATAGCATTAACTATATTTTTTAAATATAGTTGACACGAAAACAGATAAGGAATGTGTGATCATTAAAAAATTAAAGAAATATATTTCTATCGTTTTGATTATCAGGAGATAAAAATGAGGGGTCAAATAACAAAATATTTACAATTCTTTTGAGAAAAACTAATATTTAGTAACCATCTTTTTACAATAAAACTGTTTGAAGAATACTGTTACCGGTAATAGAACAACAACTTTTGGAGAGAGCTCAATTCTTCTTTAAAAGAATTGTTCACATAAATCGCGTATAGTTCAAATGATAAAGTTCATGAAAATTATTTTGAAAGAAAATGGATTCATATTCGAACGACTGCATAAATGAATTTTTTTTTGTTCCTATATCAAAATATGCATAATTCAAATTAGTTCCACGAACATAGTTGTATATTTAATTTACTTCCCAGGTTTTATTCGCTTTGCTATCTCTTGTGTCTGTGCAAAATATATCCATAAGCACTAGGAAAAACATAAGTAAATATATGGTAAACTTCAATACTAAACTATCATTCAATTGTTTTGATATAAAAGTAGATTGATAAAATGTGATAAGCAAGTTATTATAAATTTTATCTAAATAGAATAGTTTATTGTATTTTTTCTCATAGAAATAGTCTTTGACATCATTAAAAGCGTTTCATTTACGAAAAAGACACTCTTATGTACTATTTAAAGAACAAAACATGCAAAAAAACTCCAAAGACTCATACTAGTCGATATCGAAAAGTTGTGTCTAGCGATTGGTAATGAATTTTCTACTGGATTGAACCGAGCCGATCGTTTACCATTTTCGGATTCAACCCTGCCTCTCGTACATCCATCTAGACTGATCCACATCCTGACCACCAGTATACACTACATTGAGTATCAAATTGAAGAAATCAGAATCATAAGTGCAATTGAAAGGAAACAAAAGACTTTATTTGATAATTTAATTAGTCTGACCATAGCATGTTGTTCTTGAATCCTTTCTGAATGGTACAGCTGATTGTCGATTCTCTTTTTAAATTAGCTTACGTGTGTGTATTCACTATCTTCCTGGAAAGTCTGGCCTCTTCGATACATTGGTCTTCATAATCTGAGTCGGTATTTGAACCATTGGATAATCTTTCAAGTGCCAAAGATGCACTTCAGCTCGTTTGCTAACATCGAATTGTATAGCAGTTCGATTATTATTGATTAAAGATGGATGCGAAATATCTGGAATAACTAGAAAAGGAGGAAATGCTACTCGAACAGAGAGTTTCTTTTGTTGTAAGTGACGATAAACATGATCATACGGTTCCGACGTATTAGCTTGTAACCATTGAAGAATAGGACGGTAGGATACTCTTTTAAGCAAGAGAGCAAATGCACCAAATGTTGCACGGCTAGCATCGAAGCACGCTCCACTGGGCCAATCTGTATGCTTTGTATGCCATATAGTGGCTCCTAATAATAGAACGTCGGCTTCAACACAACGATGAGGCAATTCCCTGAACAATGCTTTGAAATTACGATGTGGAATCGCATCATCTTCAAACACGAATACTTTTTCATGATTTTCACGAACCATCATGCTGTAGAACATTATCATTGTCGCTCGTAGACTCTGTTCTCCGAGTGTCAGAGACTTGTTTTTTCCATGAAGTTGATGAGAAAATCGAATGCCCTCGAAACGTCGAAGATTCATATGAGCGTATTTTTTAAAAAGATCCATAACACTTGCTACTCGTTGATCATAACCAGGAACTGTAATAATATACGCTACGGGTGTTGGATCATGTTTTTTCAGCATTGGCAGTATCGATGAAGTCTTGCAGAAGTAATAATTTGAAAATATGGTAGTAACGACAATAATCTCGCAGATGATACAATTGTACACGTATTTTGACTTTAACCGCCACATTCGAATAGACTTTCCTAAAGTTACATTTAATTCATCAAAATTGTGTGAATATTATTCTTAAATATAGTTCGATCAATTCATGAATACAAATTCTTTCTGAAGAAAATAAGAATAGGTTCATCACAAGAATCCAGAAGTGAAGACAGCCGACTAACTACCACACATTTTATTGACAAATCACAACTATAGTTGATCGTAAAAATGAACAGTTTTGTGGTACCTAACTGTAACATAAATCGAGAAACGACTGAAAATAATATTTGGGTCCCATACATAACAGAAGTAAAGTTGTGTTACATTTTGACACCGTTTTGGACTAAGTATCATTATAGTTAATGAAAACATCTGTACTCCAAAGAATAGTCTGCTTCTATCTATGACCAGAGCAGTATTTAGGATTAGTTTAGAGGTTGTACTCAACTTCAGATAAGTAGAAACATCATTTTAAGAGTAAAGTTTTAGTAATCAGCAAAAATTTTTCTTCGCACCTGTATCTAGACGATGTCGAGCTTGATCAGTATATATTCAAACCTTCTCGTCGTATTCCTTGTTACTAGTCACGTCTTATGTCACTGGGTAAATATTGCACAGATCTATATTTTTCAAATTTATTTCTATAGATTATTAGTATTCATTATTTACAGTGTACCTCAATTGAATTTCTTCATTTTGTATTTCTTACTGTAGACTATTATAGTTTACTTTTTTTTCTTGGTAATGAGCATATAGGAAGAAAGTATAGACATCACTGCATCGCATGATATATTAATGATAAATAATCAATAAAAATCAAACAATAAAAAGTATATCAGAAAAAAAGATGGTTTTTTTTACTACAATTTGCAGTAAGAGTAAATCAGATTTTTATCTTTCTCTTGTTTTTGTACTTATTGACAGACATAAGTCGAATTATTTTTTAAATATTCAAAAGTTCATTATTATAAATCTGTCAATCTGCCTAATACAAAACATAGCAATGGTATATCATTAATAGAGATATTCCGAAAGAAAAATCCAGCTTGAAATTGGTACATATTTTGTTACGTTGTGGATCGAGGTTCAATCAAATATAAAAGTTGTTCTCTATTCTATATTTATCTTCTCTCTTTAGACAATCCAATTTGGGGTTTTCGTAAGGAAATCGTTCGAAATCATTATCCAATCACAACAATAAATCTTCCGTTACTACACCCATCACTTTGTATCCATTATCGAGATAGCAAATCAGCAGTACATACCACAAATATGCCATTATGTATGAATCTGATGTATATTGTGATCAACTCTCTATTTAAATAAGTATTTTATTTTTATATAATCCGGATGAAATATATATTGTAATGGAAAAAATATCCTATTTTTTTCTGATATACTGTATTGTTTGATTTTTATTAGTTATTTATGATTAATGTATCATGCGATGTAGTGATGTCTGTACTTTTTCGTTATGTGCCCATTATTGAAAAAAAAAAGCAAACTATAATAGTTTACAGTAAGAAATATAAAATGAAGAAATTCAATTAAGGTACACTGTATATGTTATGTTCTTGACGGCTTAAATGAATGTGTTCATAATACTGTTTCGCTTGATTTGCACTTATTCGTTGGCACAACAATGATCTTTTGTTCTGTACAAACACTTACCGATCTACGTAGAATCTTGTACGCACGCAAGCTCTCACCGCGAGAATAACTTATTGCATATAAATCAGTTATTTGATATGGTTTCGGGACAACATATACATGCAAACAAGTAGTAATTTCATCCACTCTCTTTCACGAAGGGAAGCTATGCAGCTTACAACATGCAGACCATTTTCTCTTATTTATTTTGCAATCATGCTATTCAAAACAAGAAATGTTTTACACATCTAATATCGTATACAATCCGAATATATGAAGTAAGGTTTCGCATGTCAAAATTATCACAATTCAACATTGTATATTCTCACCTTCATCTGTCATCTAAGAAATCAAACTTCGATGTCATATTCAATTTTACTTTATACAAATGAAATACTTCAAATTGAAAGAAGTGAAGAACGAAAAAAATTTTCTTTTAGACACAATCAACTGTTAGCCATTCTCTTCATTTTTTTCATCTCAAACACACGCAAAGATAAATAAGCATGATCTTCCAGCAACATAAGTAGTGACAGAGAAAAAAGAATCAGTCGCCCAAAAATTTCAATCCAAGCGGTACTCTCTGCATCCCTTGTTCTTCGTCAGTTAGTGGGTCGTCAAACAGTAAATGCATTCAACGCTTTCATTCTAATTACCCATGTAAAAAATCTGACAAAATAAATCTGATTTTAATCGATTTTAATTTAATTTATCAGTGTTTCGGCTTACACCAGTGAGTATGAATTGGTGTCGTACGTGGAAATGTATCAAAGATAGAGCTAGTACTACATTTACCATTTGTCGATGTGAAGAGCCAGAAAAAATAATCAAAAATCGGAGTTCCTAGGTTAAAACTAGGGTGCGGGTGTCGTTGTGGGGAAGTAGGTGTTGATATAATGCTTGTTGTTGCACTAACATCCACACCATTCCTACACGAATAGTCAGTTTTGGAGCCAAATTGGAGGATCTTGTACGTCGAAAATACATCAGCTACCTTTGCATCGTTGCTGCAGCAGTCGAATATAAGATAACAAACGAAGTTTCTGATTTTTTTGTTCGGCTTTTAATTTTTCCTCTTGTTCTCATTGTCTATTGAGTAGAGTAGGTCATTTCACATGGATAAAACTAGTATTTGAATCTAAATATCATATATGCCCAACTTGATACTTGAATTCAATTGAAGAATACTTGGAACTTGAAAGATAAATTTCTTTTTAGCAAATTGATACCTTCTTTCTTTATGTGGATGACTAAATACTGATTTTTTTTATTAGATGTTAACGATTTTATTGAAATATGAATAAGAAAAGTAGACAAAATGAAAATAAAAACAAATGAATTATAGAAGATGAGCAAAAAAAAGTTTATGAGATATCTTGTCCGAAAAGACGCCTATTCCAAGAGTCTCCATTCTTTGCATCATTGAGCAAAGCATCCACTTGTTCTTCAACACAGTCGAGCATATTGGGTCGATGAGGTTTCCATCCTAATTTGGCCAATCTCTCGGCTTTGGAATTCGACTGACATCCCAAAACCCAACTGAAAGGACCAAATAAAGCACTTTCTATTTCATCGTCGGGAAAGCTCGTAACTTCAGGTGATTTGAGAACACCTTTCTTGTAAAGAATTTCACCAATTTTTTCGGACACTTCTCGTCCCGAAACTTGTCCATTTTCAGTAAAATAGTAGCCTTCACGTCCTGTAGTTAGATATGAACTGGGCTTCGCATCAGGTTTGGCATTAGGTCCATAGACAGCAAGAAGTTGATCGAGAAGAATAATGTAAGCATCAACTAAATCGTCGATATGACTGTAGCTCCACTTCGATTCACCTGACCCAATCATTTCTACTTTGTCACGTTTTAAGGCAGCGCGAATTAATGCTGCAAGTGTTTCAGAATAGCGATGAAACAGACCTGTACCAATGCCATGGATGGCTGGAGGAATAACGATGACACTCTTCAATAGAGGATTGGCTTGTGCTGCGTTGATTATTAAGAGATCGACATTTCGATGTGCTTGTTCGTCGGATACACTATTGATCTTGTCAGGATCAAGATCGCTGTAGACTGTATTCGAGCCTTTCTTACCACGAACATCTTCAGAAATAACAGCAGTACCACTAGTATGAATATAAATAGCTGGTTTTCCTGTCGTCTCAGTTCGTTTATTCAAACCACTAATAATCGATCTGGTTGACGGAATATCATCAGCCGAATTGGACGTATGAATAACGACATGCGATTCACTTGCTGCTTTCTCGATAATATCATGTGAATCATTTGTACCAATGAGAGTAGTAACACCGAGTGATGCAATCTTTTTCACTCTACTTTCATCACCACGAATCAGAGCAGTTATTTTGAAGTTTGAAACATTTGGATGGTGAAGGAGACCAGTCAGTATGGAGCCTCCAATATAACCAGTTACACCAGTCAAGAAAATATTAATTTGTTTCGAAGACATTTTGTTTAATTTTTTATGTGAGAAGGTCCTTATTTAAATAAGAATGATATATACATATGTAATCATGAGTGAGCAGAAAAACAAATCAGAAGTGAGAAAGGAAGAAAGAGCGATCGAAGGACATACCTAGATGACGAGGCATAGTAAAAGAAAAAAAAAGCAACGTCATTGCTCTCATCATTCTCCTTTCCTTTATCAAATTGTACCAAAATCGAACTGAGAATAAAACGTCACGTATCCTTTCTTGCATTTTTCGTCTAGACCGAATGTTTTGTTTGAAGTGACGCAGTCGTTTCCAGAACATATTAAAGAGCTTGATAACAGCTAATCAATGTTTGAGTGTATTCTGATCTTTTTGTATGAAGAGCAGTACTAAGTACTTGGTAAAAAATATCATCATTCCATTTCGTTTTATAAAGATGAACAGATGCTGATAGATCTTGTGTCAAATCATATTCATTTGCATAATAACAACGTTCTTTCACTACTTTGATGTAATCGACTGAAGAACTATCTCCAACGATACCAATGATTAACTTCCATAACTCAAGATCGGACTCAGTTCACAATCATTTGGAACAATATTATCAAATAACCTATTGATAAATCATCGATGTGAATTCGGCATTGTCGAAGGATTAAATGACTTAATAGACAATTAATTCGTTTCTTCTCTTTATCATTAAAAAGAGGATTACACAACATTTAAACAGACTGTGTTCTATGAACAGAATAATAACAAAAAAATGGAAAAAAAGTTGTTAGCACGAATTTATCTGTAAGCACATAATGAAGGTGAGAAGTATTAAAATAATTACATCTATGATATTGACAGTGAATAGAGAATATTGGTTTTTTTTTAACTAATCCAATGATCTTTTAGACAGTAGCACAGATTTTATATCTTAGACTGAAATTTAGAATTGATTTTATTTGAAACAAAATCGATGAAATAATCATCAATAATGCAAAACAAAAGTTCTCTATGACTAAGACGATGTCGAGACTAGCTTCTTGTATATTAGAATAGCTCTGATAATTACAAACAAAAAAAGCTTAGTGTGTCTCACCATCTGAATTTGCATAAAATAATTATAACAATTGATTTGTCATCATATGATCGTACTTTTATCTTTATCAAATATTCTGTAGAATAAAATACTATTCACAATTGTGATTATTTGCATTATATATCATTAACAAATTCTTTAAAAACAAAGAAACGACATAACGATAGATATACTTTAACAATGATTCTTCAAATAAAGAAATCTTGATGAAAATTTGTTTGAATAGTTTTAAAAAAATAATTATTATTATGCAAATAGAAAATGAAACGAGAAAATGTTTGTTCGACAAGATAAATATGAAAATCATTTAAAAACTGAAGATTTTGTCAGAGATATAAAAAAAGGAAATAAATCATTTTTACAATGATGATGAAAATATTTCTGATTAGAAAATAAATACATGAATTAATTTAGTTAAATTCAAAACTAATTAATCGAAAAAATATTCTAATTTTATAGATAAAGTGAAATCAGATTTGAAGGATAAATCGTTTGTAATTATCCTAGGAGAAACAAAAGAGACATCACTGGTTTGCGAAAATCTCTTCAAGACTTTGAAAAATCTTTGAAATTTTGACGAGGTGAGATCCGCTGCTTTCTTCCTTTAGTCACATACTGATGAAGAATAAATATCTGATAGTGATTCCGTTGAGCAATGGAGAAATATATCAGGAAATTTTTACGACAACGAGGTCTTCTAGAAATTTGATACATAACCTATAAAAGTAACTATCGAATCCTAATTAAGTTTGTGGATTCTTGTGGTAGGTCATAGGACGTAGAACACGTTCACAAAAGCTCACAAGTTTCATAAGATTAACGCTTTTCTTTAGCATGCCAACAAGAGTTCGAAGCTCATGCATGCAGTGTTTTCCCATGATAAGTGCGAAAAGCAAAAGCAGAGTAGTCGAAATAACTACTATTTTGGATTTATACCTTGTTTAATGCTATACTTTGCTGACCTCTTTCGGTTCATCCAATCATTTGCCTGCAATTACTTTTTCTGTTCTCCTCCAGTTTCTTCTTGCTCATTTTTCCAGTCAGCTTCTATAGTGTTTTCATTTGTTATTGTCAGCATCACTGTTGTTTTTGAATAGTAAGCATGTATGTGCAGCAATAATTTATGTGAGTCTTTGTCTTTCATTCTAAACTCTTTTTTTCGATTTGAAAGAAGAAAAATGGAATATAGATATAAGCTAAGGTTTTCTGTTTTTCTCGGTGCAGATTCATGCATGCACAAAAACTTGCGAAGAGCACGAATAAAATTAATGAATTTTGAAACGAAAATAGAAAATCATTAGTGCCATCGACTCTATATTACGTTTCGAAGTTCATATGAAAAACTAAGCTCATCTACACTACTCTGTATGCTCGCAGAAGCAAAAACATGGAACAGTAAACTTATATTTAAAGTATTCGTCATATATATCTTATGGAATTTTTGACGACTGTGTCTCCAATACTTCAATTGATGGATTTAGTACGAAAAATGATAAATCGATCAATTGTTTATATTGGACGAACAGTTGCATCCGTTGATGGTTCTATGGAAAACAAGAAATTCTTACTATCAGTAACCTCCAGCATCTCTAACCAATCTATTATCATTTTTAAGTACAGTTGCTTATTTAGTTACAATTTCTATCATTTGTATTGGTAGGACAGGTCGGAAGCAGCTATACATTAATAATTTGATTGTAGAATATTCACAATTCTGAGAAAACGATGAGAGTATTTACATTGACAATGGCGTAAGAGGTAAAACTGATAATGAGAGAACTAGATTGATGATGACTATATCATTTTTGTGGTACTGAACTGCAAATAAGTGATGCATTCTATTTGTATACAATGCATGGTGTTTTATTGACTTCTTATCTTACATGTAATCCTTCCTGTATCCGATTAAAAAACTTTTTGAACAGAGTCATACGGAGCT
Source organism: Rotaria sordida (assembly GCA_905250125.1). Lineage (NCBI taxonomy): Eukaryota > Metazoa > Rotifera > Eurotatoria > Philodinida > Philodinidae > Rotaria > Rotaria sordida. The sequence continues at coordinate 77,405 of CAJNOL010000929.1, read as the reverse complement.
TTTATTTTTCTACTTGTTTCTAACAAAAACTTCTCGAATTGAACAAAAGGTAGCATGTTTATATTTTTTAAAAGGAAATTTATATCAATGAGTTCTGTTTCTATTTATGCTTCTTCATGAACATATAGTACGAACTATGTTTAATTTAAGATACACATTAGAAATTCAGAGATTATCAAAATTTCGTCTCCTGACAGACACAAACAATACATTATGGCAAACAATGGTGATGATTCTCAGTTGAACATTGACAGTCTAATTGAGCGGCTTCTTGAAAGTCTGTATATTTGTCTGCTCTTCGCCGATATTCGATAATAATTTTTCTTCTTCGAAGTGCGTGGATGTTATTCATCAGGTCAGATGGCCAATACGTCAGAAGAAGCAATGAAGATTTTATGTGCCAAATCAAAAGAGATCTTCCTTAGACAACCCATGCTACTCGAACTTGAAGCTCCACTTCATATCTGTGGTATAGTTGATAATCAAACTTCGAACTATTAAGAAATGAGCTTCCATAGGATTTAATTTTGCCAGTGAGACTTAATGAGATGTGCTTTTTGCAGAAGTTGTTCAATGAATATTTCATTCTCAACAATAGAGCTGTCAGAAATAGTATGATGTCATCCGTCTAATTCCAGCTTACACGTGATATGCTGAATAAAGATATACTTTCTCCAATGTGAGTATCGGTGTGTGAGAGTGAATGGAGGTGAAATTGAGATTGGATTTTCTCTTCAAAATCAGGCACATGCTCGCAAGCAGCCACAACAATGTCCACTCTAAATTGAATTAATATTGATATTTAGATGCAGACCTGAGTTTCTTGTCTCGAGGAATCGATTCACTCTAGAAGCTTTGAGCCTCTTTTTTAGTGCACGCTTGTCAATGGTAAAATTTAATTTTCTATCGTTAATTTAATGAGTATCTTTGATCCAACATACTTCGATCAAAACATGTTATTTTGTATCTTCTCAAAAGTATGGAGATTTCGACACTTTGACATACGTTCTCTAAAAGAAGCTACCAAGGTGCAATTCAAACAATATATGGAAATCGTTTGTTGACTTCTCTTCCCAATGAGATCTGTTTCGGATGGAGCCTGGCAATTGGAGTCGTACAAATATATCACAGATTCCAGGCGGAACATGCAATGAATAAATTTTTTTTTGACCAAAAAGTATGTTTATGCCAGGACAATGTCTATAACCACTGAGAAAATATTTTAAGGTTATCATATTTCTGTAATGCTATATTTCTAGTGAGATCTTCAGAACAAGATAAGGGCAGTTCAATTAGTAGGATCTTGGTGAAATGATTCCGATGTACTTTGGATCATTGCACTATAGATCATTCTTATATAAGTTCCTTCGCATGTAATATCGATTATATGAGTAGTTTTCCTGCAGTCGAATTATATTGTGTAAAATGCTTGACAAGTACTTGTGTCATTGGTTCCAACTACGACTAAAAGGTGACTTAATGCTTGTGACTCTAAATAGCAGGTTTGTGTGGATCACTGTATTTCGAATCATAACTATTCGTATGCCCATCATGTATTCAAGTAGTTAAAAAAAGTAAATCACTAGGTTTTTGTGAAATTGATATAGAAAGAAGATCTGAAATATTCAATGATTGGTCAGTCTTCTCGAGTATTATTTATTTCTAAAAGCCATCGAGATCTGTATAAGTCTCTGACTAAAATGTCTCGATTGGTTGATCAAACTCGTACATTTTATCTAACAGGCGACATTCACGGTCAATATACTGATCTGCTTCAACTTTTCGATATTGGCGGTTTTCCACCCAAATCCAACTACTTGTTTCTGGGCGACTATGTAGATCGAGGCAAACAATCATTGGAAACAATATGTCTTTTGCTTGCCTACAAAGTCAAGCGACTTGCTCTTTAGACTATCTATCTATGATAAACATTTTTTTCCTTTGTTTAGATAAAATATCCTGACAACTTTTTTTTACTACGTGGAAATCATGAGTGTTCTTCAATCAACCGCATCTATGGATTTTACGACGAATGTGAGTATTTTCTCTATACCTTATAGCGATGCTATAATTCGAAATGAGTCAGTTTTCCATCAAGTGGCTTCAGTTTATGACTCAAATGTAATATTTTCCACTTCTGACTTTATCTTGAAGTCTACTCTAATGATTGGCATTTATTGTTTTTTGAAGTAAATAGAGACGAAATATTTAAATTTAAATTTTATAAAAATGATCGTATACTAAAAACGAAAAACAGTCGAAATGCATTTCATTCTTTTCAAGATACTGATTGTTCCGAAGAATTGTTCAGTATAGCGAAGAAAATGGATGCATTTGGATTTAAAGATTTCCTCGCCTACATTTTTTTTCTCTCACTATGAGTGACAAAAATTTTTCGTCATCTATTTTTGTTACTGATTACAGGCAAACGACGATACTCTATCAAATTATGGAAATCATTCAATGAGGTGAGATTACTATTTCTCTTCTGCTTGAAAAAATATTTGTCTATTTTTCATTCAAGTGTTTCAATTGTCTTCCAGTAGCTGCTATTATCGATAGAAAAATCTTTTGTTGTCATGGAGGTGATATCTGATTTTCATTACATCAAAACATCTCGAAAGTTCTTGATTATTTAAAGGTCTCTCACCTGAATTGCTGAATTTCGATCAAATTAGGCGGATTCAGCGGCCCATTGACGTACCTGATAGTGGTAAGTGTTATTAATTGTCATAAAGACCAAAAACTAGTAAATAAGAATAATGACTAGTAGAGAATATTTTTGACAAAATACATTACATACTAAATATCAAATCAAGATCTTAATCAAAGATGTATGATTATTTGAAGCCGACTACATTGACTATGAGTAATAACGTTGAACACTTCGAAATTGAAGTATCAACAAAAGAGAAAAGCAATAATAGCTTATTGTTCATATTAAGAAAAAAAATAAGAGTTGTACATTTCGTTCAGCCTACGATGGCAATTAAGAATGCAAAGCCTAAGGTTTTAAGATTCTCAAGGAAATGTGAATGAATGCTTTTATTCGTATTTTCTGATTCTATTCTGACCTTAATTTTTCTGTGATTTTTAATAATCTAGATAGTTCTCACCAAAATATTGAACATTATTGTTGTTAATTAAACTTGTGTGTATAATACTTTCGATTTTTCGACAAAATATTTTGTTATTCATTGATTAGAATGTCTTCTAAAAATGTCTCCAAATACCCATATGTTACAAAATTATTTCTATTTCTTTAAATTATCTATCTTGTTGAATAGTGAAGCCAATAAAATAATGACATAATAGGATTAGAACAAATTATTCTTATGTTTCTTTGAATAAGATTACATTTGATAGGCCTTCTCTGTGATTTACTTTGGGCTGACCCAGACAATGAGGCGAAAGACTGGGCCGAAAATGACGCCGGTGTTTCAAGCAGATTCGGTGTTAATGTGGTGAATCAAGTAAGTCTTTGGTTGAAACTTTTTTTCTACTAAATACTATCATTTCAGTTTTTGAATCGATACAACATGGATTTGATCTGTCGAGCACATCAAGTAAGAAGTCATATAAGTATTATAGTTTGAAAATCTTTACCGTTTTCAGTATTCCTCTACTATCATAGTTTATCATGCAAAGAGATCATTTTATAGAATATTCTTTTTCTTTAAAGGTAGTGGAGAACGGCTACGAGTTTTTTGGTAATCGTCAACTTGTCACTATCTTCTCAGCACCGAACTACTGTGGTGAATTTGATAATGCAGGTGCAATGATGTCAATCGATCAAAATTTGATGTGCTCATTTACGGTATTGTTTGTTTATTCTCATAAATTTTAGTAGTGACTCTTAGCATTTGTTAGCACTGATTATATAGTTTATTAAAAAACAGAATCAAAATGTATAGGACCAAGAACAATAATAATAGGAAGAGAAAAAAGGAAGAGCGAAAAAGATAAGGAAAATGTATGTATTTCATATGTGTTAGAATATAAACTTATAGAATCATGCTATATCTTGAACAATACTTTATATAACGATGATTACGCCATGTGTAGAATAAAAAGATTATCAGAAGATGATCGCACCAAATAGAAGACAAGATGTAATGGGATTAAGACGATGAAATGATAACAGTATCAGCGAGGATTACCTGGATAACACCATTTTTACCCAATTGTTTAGGTCATCTGATGCTCATGATATAAAACTTTCATACATCGGGTTGAGCGACAGATTTTCAAAGACCTATCGAATTATTATAAGAAAAAAAAATTGATATTTTCTGCGCTGTAGATATCCATTTTTAGGCCTGCTCTGATCGTGATCCGAACTTGTCAATGTAGTTACTTCAAAATTATTTAGTTGTTCACTTTTGTATACTTAAATCGAATGTGAAATTTTAAGAATATGAAGTTTAAAGTTCTACACCTTCATATGTATTTCATTAAGCAAAAAAGTATATATGTATATAGATCTCTCGCTTGCTAGAGCATTTTTGAATGACAGTTCGTGTATTTGTACAAAATTTATATACACGTTCAAAAATGTAAGGATCTACCCCAATTCGGAACAATGAACTTGACATGAAGGAAAGCATTTCAATATTCTATGTTGATCATTCGACATCTATTTAAACGAAAATAAACCGATGAATTGATACAATTTGATATTATCATGTTAAAAAAAGAAGAAACTATTTTCAGACGTTAGAATGAAATAAATTCTTTTCTTCTGTCTTTCGTTATAGATTTTTCAATCGAGCGACAAGCAGACTAAAAAACAGGATGCTGATGATATAGAGGCTGACCGACGAACCGCGTTTTTCAAAGCCAATGTCAATAGTCTATCAAGGATTCAAACTGCAGAATTCGATAAGCACGTGAAATGGGCTGACATCGAAAACAGTACAGCACCTAAAGAACATACACTATACTCACTCTATACAGAACTCTAGCAGACTGGTTGATTAATCGAGAGTCATACGAAGACCAGTGCTGCACGAACAGTAGCCAAATGAAAGCAGTCAGTCAATAAATAAATATCTACTCTACTGTTTTTTGTATTTAACATCATGATGTCTTTGTCGAATCTTGTTTTTTCTGACAAAGACAGTTTGTCATGTGATGGTTACTTTGTAAGCGAAGCTTTTGTTAATGAGTAGCTTTCGATGAGTAATAGAAAACCATAATAGTTTTCGAGTTTATGATAGTTTCTTCTTTAGACATCGAAGTTTCAAATCATGTTTCAGAATAATATAAGTTATCTGGCAAAATCAAACCGTCAAGTTTCGAGCTACTTACGTATACGCCTCTGTTAAAGGAGCTTAAAAAACAAATATTTCAAATACATCGTTGATAGATGTAATAGGTTTTATGAAGGGTGTGGATGTGCGCAGGTATAGGTATAGTTGTCAGTGTGGGTCTTCTCATCATCTACACTCACATACAACTGTTAGATAACTAAATAAAAATAATTCGTTTCAATATCTGTTTCAATTCAAATTAATTTTAAATAATTGCTGAAAAAACTTGAAATACTTCTTGCAAAGATTTTAGACTTTAGCAAAATTTTCCCTAAAAATCAACTGTGTTACATTTATCATCCATTATTGATTATCAGAAAAAATAATCTAATTATAACCTGAATTATATCAGAAAAGTCTCTGATAAATGCTTTCATGAAAACTGATATTACATAGGAATCTATGTGTTTTAAAATACTAAACAAATACTGTGACCCCATGTGGGGTCACCCGTTCCCAAAGAGCTAATCAATCGTTAAGTGAACAATACAGGCAATCTCCATCTTCATAACGAGTAGTTCATTTAAAATATAGTTCATGATTTTTATTCTTTCTGAAATATTCAAACAATCTACAAAAGGACAAGACAACGATCGAGCAACATAGGTAACACAACTTGGAAAACCAATATGACATATCAGAAGCAATTTTTTTCTACGAAGCCAGTAAAACAGTATATAGTCTGTTTATGCACGTTCTTGAAATATGGCAACTAGTGGCAGCAATTGTTTACTATTAGTTGATTACATGACGAGCTGTTAAACTCCCGAGTAGACCTTGTCCAAAGTCCATGAGATTGATCGGATTTTTGCCATCGGTGACGAGCATCGATTGTATTCCGAGTGCTTGCAAAAGTTTGACTTGAGTTTCGGGACCTGATGTAGCAATACTTTGAATAGTCGAAGTACCGATTGATTCGACTTGTAATTTGAATTTTTCAGTTTCAATTCGAGACAACTCGGCTTTTTTCTTAATTTCTAGTTCGTTTTGTTCGCGTAAAAACTTGATTTCAGCTTCACGTACTAATTTTAAACGGGCCAATTCAGCTTCAGCTTCGATTTTGGTTGCTTCAGCTTTACGACGCGCTGCAATGGACCAAGAAAAAAAAGCTCAGGTATTCATTATTTAAATGTAACAAAGTATATACCTTGGTAAACGGCTGTTTCGCCTTCAATACGCTTCGATTCAGCACGACATCTGTTCGGCTTCAGCTTCATTTTTGATACGTTGTCGTTCTAAGAAACCTCTAGCTTCTTGTTCGCGACGTGAAGCTTCATGTTTAGCAGCAGCTTCTTGTGAATTCGTCGTTATCTAAAATAGAAAGTGTTGCTTGCATTTCGATAGAGACGAACAATTCAATATCATACCTCAATGGCCAGTTGCACACTCTTGTGTAGCGCATCACGCGTACGTTGATCGACAGGTTCAACACTTTGAATGTCGATCGATGTAATGACAAGATTATTTTGTGGAAAGACAATTTGATCACGTACACACTGATTTGCATCAAGACCGAATACAGATTCACGAATGATGTGAGCGGAGTTCCTATGGAAATCATCAAATTGAGTACCAGCTACAGCACCACGAATACGTGAAGCAATAGCTTTGCATGTATCCCCGACAAAATCAGGCACTGAAAAGAGTTTAGCCGCTTCTATCTTATCATTTATGTCTTTCACTTCAAAGTGCCAGTCTGGAAAATAAAGAATAATCAATCACGTATATTTTTGAATGTTTTTGCTGTGTTTTTGACTTACTATAAGCAAGTTGAAGGGAAAGACGAGCATGATCGGCCGTCTCAATGACGATGATATCAGTAAAGAAATTTGGACCGAGTAGTAAACAAAGGGAGTTAACTTGATTAGGACATTTGGGTATGCCACCACTTAGAGAAATCAGAGTAAAATGTTCATCAGGTTCAAGCATGACAAGTTCTGGACCGAAGACAATGCGAGCTTTCTTTAGTTTGTAATCATAGATTTGAACGGCTGCATTATGTGGAACACGATATGTGATCAATTTCCATTTGTCACGTTTAGTAGTAATTGATTTCGAACTGTTTGATTGACTATTAAAGGCAGTAGCTGTCGATGCATTTTTGGCTGAAGCCGATTCACGCATAAGAGAATAGCGTTCGGTTAATGGATCACGCGTAAGCAAATATTCGATTTGTTCGGATAATTCTTTATTCCAAAGTTCTTCATCTTGTGTTAACATGTAAGTTTCACCGATGACTGCTCGAACACGACCACTTTTGATATTACGAATATAGATGCCTTCATTTTCATCTAATGGAATTGCCTTTCGTCGAGTGACAACTTCTACTTGAGTAGGTGGAATATATTCACTAAGAATTCAAATAAAATAGCTACATATTCAAAATGTTATTTAATAAAGAAAAAGTAACTTACGTTGGTCCTCGAATCATCCATAGATCACCCGGAGTACGTATTTTCTTTGCTTGTTCATCTTCGAATGTTTCATTACATTTGACAATAACACCTTCGTCTTCATCCAAAATAAAAATATTTTGAATGCCTGTCAAGAGTTTTTCGCCCGGTTGGAGAAAGAATGATATTTCACCAAAGATCATTTTCTAAATAAAATAATTAAATCATAGTTTCTTATATTTATCTCTTAATAAAATATCGACCTTTCTTCCAAGTTGTGGTTTACTATCGATAACGGGATCGAGAATAACACAATACTGTCGTGAATTGAGTGTGATTGCATCGACAACGGCAACAAGTTCTTCATATATACTGAGGATGTGTGTTTCCGTATCAATATGCGTTACAAGCCATTCTTCTCCACTCAAACGTTTTTTACCAAAATCGTCAATGAAAGTTTTAAGGGCTCGAAGATGAAGAGCTTTCTTCTCAGTTAAAGCATAGGCATCTTGAACTAATACAATCGTTTCCTAAACAATCGAAATAGATAGGTAATGAGGAAAACAAAATACTAGAGAATTTACATAGGCTAGTGGCAAATAAGCACCGGTCTTTTTGACTAACCACTCTTCGCCAGTGACACGATGTTGACCTGATCGATCAATAAGTTCTTTTTCGGCGCAAAGTCGAATAGCTTGATTAGGACCAATAATAGTTGCTTTAATTTGTTGTTCGACATTGACTTCTTTACGAGGAATGTATGTAGCTGGACCTTCGAACATCCACTCATCAACAGCTCGTCGTTGTTCCTTATGTGAATCTTCAAAATCGAGTACAGCTTTTAATCGCAGTGCTGAATTAGCTGGAACGACTGTAAGTGCAGTGACAGGCTATAAATAAGAGTTAATACGAGTAAACAACTTTTTCAAAATTTTATACTTGGCGAAGAATTTCTCCTGGATAGAGAGGAAACGGGATTTGATCAGGTCGTGTCAGACGAATATCGATATCGGCATGGGCCAATTTCGCTTGACCATTCTGGTCGAATTCTACTTCACCCTCCTCATTGCGTATCACTGGCGATTCGACAATGCAATAATGTAGTGGACTACAAGAATTTAAAAAAAATTATATTTTACTTTTTCGCCTTACCATGCAGGCACTCACGGAATGATGATCATTTTTTCTGGGCCGACTGTTACCGTTTCATTGTCCTGCTTAATAAAAGTCTTCGGACCATTTTCGAGGCGTGTAATATTGGTGTTCTGATCTAATACATGTATATAATAATACGGTAGAATCCGATAGACAGGTCCTGCAGCATTGTTTTCATCGATAGCACTTGATGAAGTCGAACTCATATCAATTTTTTTCCTATATATATATATATCTATATGAACGATAATGAACAATTATGTGTGCGTGTCAACGAATATCTTCTTATAAAAATCGAAGAATGAAAGTAGTAAGAAGAGAAGATGAGATTTGTGCGGGACGACACGTTTGTCCCACTACAGAGAAAAGGAAAAAACCTCAATGTTTTTCTTTCATTTCTTGTTATTGCACAATACCCATCTTCTTTCGTCTAGCAAAATGTTGAAATGAAATGCAAGCTACTTTAAATGACTCACGGTAAAAAAACCCGAGTTACGAAGTAAAATTTCCAACAATAGTAAAAGCGAGTGGTGTCATATATCCAGAATCTCGGGCATGCTGGAGAAGTGTGGGGAGATGCGAGAGAAGTGCATACTAGGGAGATGCAAGAGAAGTGTAGGGCGACGCGAGAAAAGTGCGTGGAGATGTGAGAGAAGTGTGGAGAGATGTGAAAGAAGTGTGGGGAGATATGAAAGAAGTGTGGGGAGATGTGCGAAAAGTGTAGGAAAATGCGAGAGAAGTGTGGAGAGATGTGGGGAAGTGTGAGGAGATGTGGGAGAAGTGCGGAGAGATGCGGGAGAAGTGTGGGAGATGCAAGAGAAGTGTCTGAAGGTGTAGGAAAAATGTAGGGAGATGCAAGAGAAGTATGGATAGATGTGGAAGAAGTGCGGGAGATACGGGAGAAGTATGCAGGAGATGTGAGAGAAATGCCTAGAGATGCGAGGATGTGGGTGTGAGTGTTTCTTTACTCTATCCACAGTCACACCCACACACCCGCATCTACACCCACACACCCCGCATCCACACCCACCCACACCCACATTTACCCATACCCACACCCACCCACACTCACACCCTCCCACATCTCCCGCACTTCTCCAACATCTCTCTACACTTCTCCCACATGTCCCCACATTTCTCTCACATCTCCTCACACGTCTCCCACATCTCCCCACACTTCTCCCACACCTCCCCACACTTCTCTCACATCTCCCTACACTTCTCTCACATCTCCCCACATTTCTCTCACATTTCCCTACATTTCTATTGCATCGCCCTAGTATGCACTTCTCTCGCATCTCCCTACACTTCTCCAGCATGCCCGAGATTCTAGATATGTGACACTGCTGATATTCCAAATCTAAAATGAATCCTACATTCTCTAAAAAAACAAAAGATTTATAAAGAGCTTTCAAATTCTACTGAACTTGGTGTAGGACATATTTTGAGGAGAATCTGGAATCTCTCATGAACTTTTATATGTTCTAGCAAAAGTCAAAATTCATTTCATTTATATCACATTTATTGATAGTTATATTGGTGGAAAATTTTATTTCATTGTTTTCTACACTTGAAATAATTTGTTGTCCTAGTCAATACAATTCATTAAAATGCATCTAACGACATCTTTATCATAATAGAAAGACAAAATTAAGTAAATCGTCTTGTATAAAAACTAAAAGAATATAACCATCTTGGTTGGTTTTGTGAAATCCACATATATTTTCAAAAAAACAAATAGTGAGTGTAGATTTGAGTCGATGAACCGATTAAATTCTAGCTTTCGGGAATAATTAATTTCAATCTTTCTGAGTTCATCGAGATACATAATATGTTATTAAGATCTGCTGCAGATATAGTGAATGTGTACAACAGGATTATCTGTTCATTAAATCAATGATTAGACTAATAATAATAAACGTTGAAAATATAATTTAAAAAAAAGAAAACAGATATTAAGTGAATAGCAGCAAGACAAATCGAAAATGAGCATCAGTCGAAAAGGTTCTACGGAATATCGACAAAAGGAATTTCGCCAATGTCCAAATTCTAGTAGAATTTGGACAATGTTGTCGAATTTCTACAATTGGCGAAATTCTTATGGAATTAGGACAGAATTTCTTTTTGCTGAGAATTTTCTTGTCCATTTTCCATTAGAATTTTGACAACGTGCATGATTTAAATTTTTTTTTATTGTCGACTTTTCACTGACAATATAACAACATATTTATCAATTACATCTGTATACTAATGTCGACTGTCACGTCTGGTCCTTCTTCCATTGGTCAATTATTTTAGCCAATCAAAATTCAGGCTAAAGGCCATAAGGCTATCCTATGGAAGTACCCATGGATCCTCAATGACTATTATATGGGATATCCATAAGTCCTCAAAGCCTATGCTATGAGAGTACGGATTAGTCCTTAGGGCCTATCCTATGAAATGTGGACTCATAAGTGATCAAAGCCCATGCTATGGACACACTCATAAATCCTCAAGAGCTTGAAATGGGTCAGCAGGTAAGTCACCGTGAAATGTAGCTGTCACATATGCACTAATGGAAACATCTATATTATGGCTCTTGATGACTTACGCGTATTCTCATAGGATTAGCCATGAGGACTTAGGAGTACTCCTAGGATAGCCTTTGAGAAGAAGAAGAAGAAGAATACCCCGCCTTTCGGCTACCTTTCAGTATAGGGTGATGTTCGAGGACATTTTCATTAGCCCGATATTTTTCCTACAACTATTTCTAGCTGTAGCTCTGGGCAGAAAGCTGGCGTGACTTAGAGTTTCTCCGCTCATTTAAGCTACCCATACCCATTGACTAACCATATACTAGCTATAAAAGCTTATATATGTCACAATGTAGTCAGTGTGCTATCGTACGGGTAATCCGAGACAAATAGCCGTTAGTGACTTATCTAGGGTCATTCTATGTTTGGTGACGCCGAGGTTCGAACGCAATACCTTGGTATTTTGTGTCGAACAACTTCACCACTCAGCCATGGCGACTAGCCTTTGAGAACTTATGGATACTCCAATAACATATGCCTTGAAGGTTTATGGATACCTCGGTAATATAGACTTCAAAGAGCTGTGTATATCCCTATAGGATAGACCTTGAAAACTTATGCATATCTGTGTAGGATAGCCCTTGCGGACGACTGTGCACTGTCAACTGCTGTCATAAGTCCACTAATGTATCCCTAGCTATAAGAAGATGCGACCGGAAGGCTAGAAGGGTATAAGGGTCCAAGGAGGTAAAGCTATAAGGGTGTAACGCTACAAGAGGGTAAGATTATAAGGTCTTGATATATAATGCAAGGTATCTGATTGTTTGTACTGGGTCAAAATTAAAGCATGGATGCGAAGCTTTGCAGAGAGAAAAAACAGTCGTGCAGCATGCACGGGTTTTCACTAGCATTAAATAACGAGAAGAATGATGATTTAGTTCATGCACTAACAAAGATATTCGAGGATATTAAAAGATGATTTAGTGTGATAATGAAAAGAAACACAAAATCTTCTTCAGACGTTACCAAAAAGAATATTAAGGATATCGAATAATGATGTGATTTTGATTAAAATACAAAATTTAAAAAAATAAAAAGATCTCTACTTGAAAAAAAATAGTTATAGCACAGCACACACATCACTTGATGTTGTATCAATCAAAGCCTTACTAGTTATATATACTTCCATATGTATTTTTTAAATAAATTATTGTTCAAATTCTAATGGAAAATGGACAATAAAATAGCCAGCAAAAACAAAATTTTATCGTAACTCCATAAGAATTTCCACAATTGTAGAAATTCGACAACGTTGTCCAAATTCAGATGGCGAAATTCTTTTTGTCGGAATTCCATTTTACCGTCGAAAAAACAGAAGGAAAAATAAAATTTCTGTTCGAAATGTAAAAACAAAAAGGACAGAGCATTTGCTGATAATTGATTATTATTATGTGCTAACAAGCTTTTCTACTTATTGTTGTGATCTTAATGCATGTGCATATTTATTTGATGATATCACAAAATATCTCATATTTTTGAAATCACACTTGTCAGCGGCTGTTTTCTCTTAGTACGTAACTATGTAAGATACATTTATCCTAAGAAGATTTAATACATTGATAGTTTTCTTGCATCTTATCTTGAACTAATATTTGATAATAAAAAGCTTCACATTTTATGACAAAGTTTTTTCTTTCTTACATTAGTAAGTAGTTACTTTATTTTGTTCTTATCAATTATTACTCGTTGTTCTTCTACAAACATGTTAGCAACAAAACAACAATGTGTAATTCTTGTCACTGGTGCTAACAAAGGCATTGGTTTTCATGTTGTAAAAAAACTTTTGAACGAATCATCATCGAATAATACTGTTATTCTTCTTGGTAGTCGAGATTTAAAACGTGGTCAAGATGCATTTGAACAACTTGGCTCTCCATCCAATGTTCATATTCTTCAGTTGGATATGTCATCAATAGAAAGTATCAATCAAGCAATTAATGAAATCAAAGAAAAATATGGCGGACAATTGGATATAGTTATTAATAATGCTGGAATTCTTTTAAAAGATTTTACTGTTGATGCAGCTCGAAAAACATTTGCCGTAAATTATTATAGTATCAAATTACTCAATGAACAATTGCTTTCAATGATTAGAAAGAATGGACGTATAATCAATGTTTCTAGTCAATTGGGCCCCATAGCATTGCATGAATCTTCTTCAATTCTTCAAGATAAATATACATCATCAACATTGACAATAAAAGAACTTGATCAATTAGTTGAAGATTTTATTGCAGCTATTGAAACAAATACTCTTAAAGACTTAGGATATCATAATAAAACGAACAGTCTAATCTATAGTATTTCTAAAGCAGCATTAAATGCACTTACTCAAATAGAAGCACGTGAATGGTCTACTAGTAAAAATCTACTCATTGTATCAGTGTCTCCAGGATTTTGTGCTACTGATATGACTCAAAATGCATCTAATGCTCGTTCTCCTGAAATAGGTGCTGATTCTATTCTACATGCAGTTAATACTTCTCAAAATGAATTACAAAATGGTACATTTTATCGTGATGGTACACAACTATCATTAATCTTTGAACCCATTCCTAGCTCTTAATCATGAGATTTATTACAACAATCGAAACAAGAAGTAATTACTTAGTTATGTATCATATTAGTCATTTTCACAAATATCTTTGATGTAATTTCAATACAATACAAACAAGAAGAATTTGCGTTGCACCATAATAAAACACGCTAAGAAATTTTATTTACGAATTGATCTAGTGGCAGCAAAGGATTTTAGTGATTATCAGAAATTCCTCAATGTACAACTTTTAATATGTAGATTATCATGTTTTATTTTATTTTTATGTGAAAGAAAAATCATATTTCAATAAATCAGCAGCCATGAAAGAAAACATATGCTTAAAAGATTTTACTTCAAAAGTCGATATTTTTTTCAAATTTAGATGTGTGTTGACACTAGTTTTTGAACATCAATCTATAATGAAACGACAGAAAAATAAAAGAGAACTACAATATGAATAGATCGTTGATAGATGTCAATGAATATTTGAATTACTGGTATCAACATACCATCGAATTGTATGTGAGGTTTCAATTTGCCGATGTATGAAAAGACTTCAGCGTCCAAAATTATTGTAGGCTAAATAAAAATCGTATGCCAATCTAAAATTTCCAACGATAAGAAATCTCACGTCAAAAACTGCCTACCGTACTTTGGAATAAACGAATAATAATAATAATAATAATAATATATGTATATATAAATCCAATCTAATCTTTATTGATGAAGATCAATAATAACAGATATATATATATATATATAATGTTGAAAACGACGTTGATCAATAACAATAATGGTCAACGATAATAACAGAAAAAATAATAATAACCAACAATAATAGAAGAAAAACGAGGATGACAAGAGAAAAACAACAATGACCCCATAACGAGAGAAAAACAAGATCATATATGGAATATGACTAGTGGCGTAACCAAGGTAGGGCATGAGTGGGCTCAGCCCACTCACCGATAATTTTTAAAAAGTAATTTTTTTATAACAATATTTGTAGTGGCGTATCTAAAGGATGTATGAATGGACAGTGGCCCCTCACACATGGTCTCTGTCCACACACCGACGGGAAAAAATATTAAATAAATACATAGACATTTTCGTTGTCCTAGCATAGTAAAGTCATTTTCTAAGAGAGTGGGGCGTCGTCCACCCACCCACAATTTACTTGTTACGCCACTAGAATATGAAAAGAAAAAAAATGAAACAAACGTAATAGAAAAACTAGAATGACGCAATATAAAATAGATTATCATGATCTCATGATGATCAATAGAACATATACATATATGACAGGAAAGAAAAAGAAAAAAAACATATATGTATGTGTAATACACTGGACATAAGTTAGCGTCATAATGCGACATCCGTTGATGCTAACATTGTATATAAAATAATGAACAAACAAAGGGAAATATTTTGTATCTCGGCTTGTTTCTTATCTAGTTATTCATTGTAACAAGTGGTCACGAGGTTTTTTTGTTCTGTTTTGTGTGTGTTTTTTTCTTTATCGCATTTGACAATCAAACACCATCTACTGTAAATATTCTTTCGTTTACAAATTATAAAACCATGTGATATTTTATGTGTTCGAAAGTGTCATTATCTCGCTTTTGAGTTACCCTATCGTATTGCATAAGTCACATAAAAAAACCAATCTTTTTAAAGAGTAACATACGGATAATAATGGATACTAAAGAAAATATTTCAGCTATCGTTCCTGCACAAATACCAGTCGGTGTAGTTGGTTTAGGTCTTATGGGCAGTAGTATTACTACTTGTCTTTTAATGGCTGGTCATCCAATTGTAGCAATTGCACCACTTCCAATTGATCTTGAAACTGGTGAAACTCGTATTCATGAACATCTCCTTCAATCATTTGAACAAAAAATTTGTTTAGAACAACCAACCTATTACTTAAAAAATCTAACTATTACCGAAGATTATACGTGTCTCAAAGATACTTTATTAGTTATTGAATGTACTCTTGAAGATATTACAATTAAAAGACAAGTATATAAAAATATTGAAAATATTGTAACTGATCATACGATTATAACAAGTAATACATCAGCCATTCCAATTAGTCTTCTTCAACAAGAAACTCATATACCAAGTCGTTTTTACGGTTTATATTGGGGTGTACCATCTCATACAACACGATTTTTAGAAATTATTTGTGGTGACACTAGTGATCCTAAAAAAGCTGAATGGTTATATCAACTTTCACATCATTGGGCTAAAGAACCCACACTTGTACGAAAAGATATTCGTGGTTTTATTACTAATCGTCTCATGTATGCTTTATATCGAGAAGCTTTTTATTTAGTCGAAAATGGATATGCTTCTGTTGATGATGTTGATCGAGCATGTCGCAATGATGCTGGTTATTGGATGACATTAGTTGGGTGCTTTCGATGGATGGATCTCACTGGTATTCCAGCTTATCATAGTGTTATGAAAGATTTATTTCCTACACTTCATAATGGAACTGAAGTACCGAAACTCATCGATGATATTGTTAAAGCCGGTGGGAAAGGTATTTTAAATAGTAATGGTTTTTATAATTATACACCAGAAGAAGCTCGTTTATGGGGTGAAACTTTTGAAGAATTTAGTTATGATATTCGACAATTAGCATTAAAATATCCTGTAGATGTTGTTACAAAGAAATTAGAAGCACAACGAGAAAAAAATGAATCAAAGGAATAACATGATTTGCATTGCTTGATTATATAAATATATTCTTTCTTTTTTTTTTTGTAATCCAGAATAAATCAAATCAATTTACGTCCTTCGATCATAATATTTTAAGTTTTCTTTCCTATTAAATAAATAATGAAAAAAGTTACACACGATTGTATTTATACACTTATTCATCTCATTTTCATATTGACCCAAAGGCAATTATAAATTAAATATGTATGGCTAATCAATTCATTCACTTATACGTCAAGAATATTGATATGAAAAAGTTAATTTTTCAATAGACAATTCTTTTTTCAAATAAACATGCAAACAATTCTTATTCCGTATAATTTTTACCTGAATCAATATTCAAGGTATTCCGCTATCGTATTTGACTACTTCTGATTCTCGAAGAGAGTACAACTGATCAACCTGAAGTTTTTATCACAGATATACATTCAAGTATTATTCAGAGATACAATTAGCTGCTTTCATTTTTGACTTTCGTATCCGAATTTATAAAATTCTAAAAGTCAAATACATGATTTTAGCTCTGAACTAGAAATAATCAAAAAAAAAGACAGCGGAAGGTATCCTTAATAATGATACTATTTCATTCGACTTCTCTCTAAAATAAAACATTTTAAACACACACATTTATTTGTCATTTATCAATACGAATCTATATATTAGCACACAAATATACATAAAAAAAGAAGCGACAACAAAAAAAAAGATGCTCATCTACAATGACATGCTTCGACAATCATATTAGGTAAACGACGAATAAGATAATTATAGTCTGAACTTTTATAGAACATAGTTAAAGATGAATAACGTTCAGGTACACAACCAGCTTTTGGTAAATTTATATCATTTCTAATACCTAAACGTTGAAGAAAATATTGAAGAAGTGCATGATTTGTCATTAACTAAACAATAAGTAAAATATATTAAAAAACATTGGTTTTTTTTTGTTTTGATCAAGAATAAATAAACTAACTTTAGTTTGACATGAACCTGAACATAGATTAGCCACAAAATTTTTTGGTTCAATCATCCATGAAGTAAAACCTAAATCAGAAAAATCAATGACAAAAGGTTTTACTGAACATGTTTCAGGTTCAAGTATTGAAATTGAATCATTCCAATTTGATAAAAATATATTTGAATCTAATGTTGATTGTTTTTCTTCAATAAAACGTCGTAATCTAAAAATGAATAATACATAAAAAAAAAATATATATATATAGTCCGAAGATTTTGCTCTTGTTAATAAATAAATAAATAAATAACCTGTTTCTTTTATTAACTTCTGTTTCAAATTGTTCATAAGATTTAACATCTTGTTCAAAATTTTTTGGTATAAATTCTTCGAAAATATTTGTTTGTTTTGAATCATTTGAATAAATAATTAAAAATGGTGTATAAACACTAAATTTTTCTAATTCAATTATATTTCTTCGTTGATTTTTTGTTGTTACTGTTGGTTTAAATGTTATACCAAAATATTCAGATTTTTGTATTGATGTTAAATAATTAATTTGACGTTGAATAACATCACCTATTGGAAATGATTGCCAACCATAGGAATCAGATTCTAAATGTATTTGAGCAGAAAGTGAAGAAAGTCGATGTGATGAATAAATTTCATTTAACGAATATGATATTGGCCAACGTGTTCGACGTTTATAAAAATGTAATGAAACAGCATAAATACTTTCCGTACGATGAATAACATTTAAATCGAAAACATACAGTGTAACATTATCGATTTCAACTAAAATTAAACTTTTCTTTTATCTATGTACTCTTTGATTTCTTATTCATAAGTTGTCTTATAGATTAACAAAAAAAAAAACCTAAATATTCATTAATAATGTATGAAAAGAGATCAGATGGTTTTCTTTTCTTTTCTTTTAATATAAATAAAATGTTTATCTCTATGGAGACTTAAAAAAAAAGAGATAGTCAATTTATCGATTAAATATGTCAGATTTGTAAAATTTTTTGTGACAGATGTCACAATGAGCTCGAATTTGATAAAGAAGATGTGATAAAATCGTATTCAATGTTAATAAAAACTAATCGCTAAGATGATCTTTAGCGAAGGACGTACATATAGCTTGATTGCTCATATCATATTAAACAATTGATAAAAAAAATATAAAATAAATCGAGATGAAGTGCCTTTGATCGTTTTTTTTTCTTCGGTAAGCAAATTTCAATTGATTAAAGAAAAAAATCCAATATGTTATTCTTTCTTTTTTCTTCAATGACTATACTTAAGATGATACTTGACTTAGATGAGTATGTCCATTTACTCCTATGGAATACATAACTGTTTATCTATATTATTATAACATAGATTACTTTAACGAAACAAAACAGAAGTATCTGTTTTTGTTGTTTAATAGTTCAATGGTAAATGAAGAGGAAAAAAAGAAGAAAGATTATGCGACTATAGGTCAACGAGCAGACAACAATTGATCATTATGTACTACGGAAAAGAAATGATCCGCCTATTCATTACGTCAAATGATAGTTAACTCTAAAAAGAAAAAGTGTCTATGATTGACATAACTACACCAAAGAAAAAAAGAATCATTCATTTAGAATCTTTTAATAACAATGCAATGCTTCCTATAACCAATTAGCTTCGATGATTGAATGTATTGTCATAGATTGCATGCTACTTTGAACTGACGATGAAAACTAACGTGTCTCGTCGTCTGGTTTATTTCACGGAGTATATATATATATATATATATCGATTTATTATCATACTCAAAAGGGTGTCTAAAAGCACTCAACATTTCTTTTTTTGTTTTAATTCTAATCCAATATGACATACATTAAACTCATAAAATCATCTTACCGATACGTGGTGCAAGAGCTCGTATAAGATTATAATCAGATTTTATATCATTTTGTTTTTCTTGTTCATATAATGTTCTCATATAATCAATTAAAGACGATGAACTTGAATTATTTGTTGTATAATATGAATTTTTTAAATAGAATGATGATGTTTTTTTATCACCATTATATTTTAATACATTTGATTGTGATGGAATATCAAGAAGAACAAATAAATGACAAATTTGAAAAACAATTAAAATAATCAAATACTGAATTGTTAACATGATTATATTTTAATATCTTATAATTACATCTAGAAAAACAAAACAGAATGATCAATGTGTTAAAAGAAAATATTTGATCCAAAATAGAATAGCACATTTATTATATTTGTATTAATGTATTCGATTTAATCGAATGGAAAAGAAAAAGGAAGAAAGAAAAAATTTTTATTTTCATTATGAGAAAGTTATATTTTAAGCTAAGGATCATCACAGTTTGATGACAATATTTATTCATAAGCTTCTCTACTTTTCAAAAAGATCAATCCATACTTATCAACTTACAAGGTTGAAAGATTTTTATGTCTACTATATATAAATGTATGTATTTAATCATGAAGCAAAATTTTCTTTTTATTTGTAAAATGGAAACCTGATCAAAACGAATAATTTAAAAATTGATCGAAAACAAATTATTCTCTTGTTGAATACCTACTTCCGTGCTTGTTCATTATACCGGCAAGACGATCAATGAATGAATGAATAAATAAATGAAGAATGCATTTTTTTCTCTCTTTCTTCTCGCCGTCGTCCTCTTCGCTCCCTCTCTCTCCTCCTTGTTTCGTCCTCTTTCTTTTTTTTTTTTTTTTTTGAATGAGCGAACAGAATCGGTTAATAGTCTAATGGCTTTCTTTCACCATTGAATGATGGTGAACAGGCGCAATGATGAAGAGAGATGGTGGGTAGTACTATGAGTCGTGATCGATGGCACGCCTCTACTTCATTTACCTGAACGGTGGGTTGGACGCGCTCATTTTTTTTCTTCTTGCTCTGTCTATATTGCGTCATTTTTTTTCTTTTTGATTCGATATTAATGAACAGAAAGAAAAAGCTGATATGACTGGAGACATTGGAAGGACAACGATAGTAACGCTTGCCAGTATAATTCAGGGATATCGAGATAAATGATTTCATAAGGATAGATGAAATGAAGGAAAAAAAATGTGCTCAATGATTGTCTAAACACTAAAACAATATTAAAGAAGGATATTTTAACAATAGATTATTAGACAAGACAATATTGTAATCGAAACTTGAATTATTGACCTTCATCATGTCTGTTGAAACAACTAAAACAAAGATTTTATTGATAGTAAAACAATTCATTTATTTCTTAAATAATACTATTGATTTAAAAAATAGAACTATTTCAGAAGAATCCTTCGAACTATGATAATAAAAATTTAATCACAAAATAAATGAAACTAAATGATATGTATTATTATATAGACAAAGAAACATGCACTTTACGACAAGTTGATGATATTTCAATTTATAACTTGCTTGACAAACTTGTTATATGAACGTTCTGTCGAGCGTATATAAAAGCCGGAAAATGAGATTCTTTGTTTTATATACTAGTTTGAAATTAAACGAATACAAAACATATATTACTAAAAAAGCAATCAAAAGGTTAGTTTAATATAACAAAAAAGCGTTATACTGATGAATAAGATTCTAAGAAGATTTCTTTCTTTTTTTTTTGTATTTTAGTTTTTTAATTAGCTGTAAAAATTCTTGACATGCGGTTGTCATAAAACATTAAAAGATCAAAAATTGTATGTAGATGATCTATTGAAAGGTCATTTATAAGACTACATAATTTTTTGTTTAATAATCACATAATTATTAACAAGGATTTTAGTTTATCTGTATATATCTTATTTAATGTGGTGCGAAGCACAACATTTTTTCAAAATATATATATATCATTTTTTTTCATTTAAAATATTACCTTAATCAATTAAAGTTTTTCAGAATGGATATGTTACAAAAAAAAATTTATATATATGCTATTCGATAATGATCAGTATCGTTGATCATTGCAGTATCTCTTTCATTTATCTTACCCTTAACATTAAAATGATCAAATATATGTATATAAATATATTGCAAACCTGAAAAATGATGCGAATCTTTCGTAGAAAAAAAAAGCGTTTATTTCGAAATTAAATGGCGATGTCATACAAAAAAAAACCCAATATAATAACGAATGGAAAATAAACATAGCAAAGACATAAAATGAGGAATACACAGGATGATCCAAAAAATAAACTTACCTCTTTTTTTTTGTAATATTCTTTCTATTCTGTTAGAAAATCTACCAGATGGAACTATTTTTATTTTGAAAATATCCTAGTGTAATTAGAGACAAAGAATAAATTCATTAAGTGTTGAAATCTATGTTGGAACTAGTTATTCTCATTGGAAATTAAACAAAAGATCTCTCCATAAAATATACTTACTATGGAAAACATTTCAATTTAAAAAGGATTGTTTTTCAAAGATTTGTTTTTTAATTTTCAAACGATTATTTTAGTTGAATGCTATTTGCTATTTCGTGCTCCTCCTCTATTATACCATACCTTATTTCAGCTTGTGTAACCAAAATTTTATACAAATTGTTATAACCATTGATACATTCTTTATCTAAAGCACATAACTGGTCATAATTAAAACTAATTGAAGTGACGAAAGAATTGAATTAGTATAATACATCACTTTATGAAAAAATACGTAATCCGGCTATTGTGCAGATAGTTGAATAATCTTCCAAACTGGCAGTAATTCTCAATAATTAATGTCTACTTAATCCGCCAACATCTAGAGATATAGCTTAAAAACTCTAGGTTATCATACTGTTTCATTATCGAATTATTGAATTTTTACATAAGATCGAAAAATAGTGACAATAATTTCGTTCTGAAATAGATTTTATATTCTTTTGAATTTTGATTTAAAAAAATGAATGTTAAATGACGCTTATAGTACAAGAAAAAAAAATGAAATATGAAGATACAAAGTATTGATACACTTCCTCTGTTCTTTTTTAAATACATTCTTAGAATAACATTTGTTAATAGGTTATTTGATGCTTCATCGATCACCTTTCTTAGTTTATGTTATTACTTTTGGATTCTTTTTTCAAATAAGATTCTATACTAGCTTAGTAGTATTAAAAAAAATAAGGAAAATAATCTAGCCATGGGGATATAATTTAATACATTATATGCTTAATTAGAGAATGCGACCGATGAAGAATCGAATGACCTATTAATAAAACTCAGAAAGTACATCACACTATACTCACACTAAAACTAAAAATATTTCAGAAGTGTCTTGTTTCTATTTAACTAGAATAAGTAGACTAGTTTTAATAGTTTTAATAAATTCCATCCAGTAGGCATATTTTAAACACTTGTAATATATATCTTTATTCTTTTATTGAGAAGAGTATAGTTCATCAGTTTTAATAATATCAAATTATCTTTGACTGTTTGATTGATTATGCTCGTTGTAAAAGAATTTTATTAAGAACTAGTCGATAGTGAAGAAGTTATTTCTATCGATTATACTATTTGTATATTTATAAATTTCAGTTTAATTTACTTGTTTTTATTTCATCTGACGTAACATAAAAGCAAAACATATACAGTACGCGACAAAAGTATTTTCCCTCCTCTCCCCTTGGATCTCAATCACAATATGAGCTGTAGAGCTGAAAACTAGTGTACACATAGTTCTTAACGAATGCTGATCAGCGACACCATCCGCATTCCGATTGCATGAAGTATAAGAAAGTTATAATGTATGTGGTCTGTCTCCATTGTGAACTTCATAACTTAAGAATGGAAAGACTTTATGAATTGGAGTTGGTTTTATTTTGTAGGTCTGCAGTTTGACTATTTATGATAAAATTTTCATTGAAATTCAATGAGTCTTTGCGGAACTAGAACCATTTTACTGTAAATATCGATATATGGCGAAACCGACCTATCCCATTGTGTACTTCATAAATCAATGAAAGTTTGATAGATCGACTTCAAACTTGCAGGAAAGGTGATTCCACAGATCTTTATTGTTCTTTGAAATTTTCAGACTTATATCACATACTAGAGAGAAATGGCACTATGTTCAAGTTTCAGATGTTGTCATAGGTCTAGCTACTCGAATACTCAAGCAATTGACCTCATCTTTTGGGTACATAACTAACACATAAGGAGGCACAATTCTACCAAAAAAAAGTTAAAAAATTCACCAGATATCATGGAAAACAAGACGTAAACTTTTTATGGTCAATTTTTTTCTCACTGTCACACTCTCAAGATAACGGTGTCAAAACGAACTTGTAAGGATACTATATTCGATATACAGAAGAATTTAAAAGCATTTATCTATCTAATTCAACTCTCTTGAGGATCTTCTGATAGTTTTCATCATGATGGTGAATCAGAGTATGTATGGAAGCAAGAATATGGGTGAAAATTGGTATGTGATTATGAAAGAGATACGAATCCACACTTTCACTCCCTTTCTTCTTCAGCTCTGTCAGAATGAGAGAAAAATTGACCATAAAAAGTTTACGTCTTGTTTCCCATGATATCTGGTGAATTTTTTAACTTTTTTTTAGTAGAATTGTGCCTCCTTATGTGTTAGTTATGCACTCAAAAGATGAGGCTAATTGCTTGACTATTCGAGTAGCTAGACCTATGACAACATCTGAAACTTGAGCATAGTGCCATTTCTCTCTAGTATGTGATATAAGTCTGAAAATTTCAAAGAACAATAAGGATCTGTAGGATCATCTTTCTTGCAAGGTTGAAGTCGATCTATCAAACTTTCATTGATTTATGAAGTACACAATGGGATAGATCGGTTTTACCATATATCGATACTTACAGTAAAATGGTTCTAGTTCCGCAGTGACTCATTGAATTTCAATGAAAATTTTATCATAAATAGTCAAACTGCAGAGCTACAAAATAAAACCAACCCCGATTCATAAATTCTTTCCATTCTTAAGTTATGAAGTTCACAATGAAGACAGACCACATACATTATAACTTTCTTATATTTTATGCAATCGGGATGTGGATGGTGTCGCTGATCAGCATTCGTTAAGAACTATGTATACATTAGTTTTCAGCTCTACAGCTCATATTGTGACTGAGATCCGAGGGGAGAGGAATACTTTTGTCGGGTACTGTATTTGTCTAACTTACAAAATTAATTATGAGTAGAAATTAAAATTTTGCATTTAACTCTTTAGAAGAATTTGTAGAAAATGAAAAAAGTTTAAACATTTGAACTTTTATTCTTTTGTTAATCTTCGATCGTATTTACAAATATCTTATCTATTATAAATAACTAAACATTATGTTGAACATGTTTTGTTTTCACATTGAATATACAACAATAGAGAAAAAAAAGTAATTCTGTTTTGGAGGTTTTTTTGTTTTTTAACTTCAACCATAGATCACTCCCTTGTATTTAATTGTGAATCAGATGATGTATATTCTTCTTTTTCTTTCAAACAAATACATGAAAGATTAGTATCTCCATCAGCAATTACTATAATTTCATTACTTATTGTTGACAGAGGTATTACAGTTTGTGTAGTTGTTCTAGTTAGTATTCGTGGTTGAAAACAATCATAACAATTAGGAAGTACTGTATCAAAACTAACATGTTGAGTATGTATTCAGACTTTATCTTTCGATAAATGTTTCTTTGTTAATTCATCTATATATTAATGACAGATTTTAAATTTAAAAAATTACAGGAAAGCAAAAAAGAAACAAATCATGAACTATCACTTTCATCGAAAGCGTTGCCAAAATGATGAACAGCAATCAATTGTACAATAAAATGAATAAAAAGGCACATCATTAAAAAGTGATTTTTCAAATATAACAAACAAGTATATATATTCAAGATCGTTGTACTCTAATGTTGAATAAAGAATAGAAATTTAAATTTGATGATCAAAAATTGAGAGATAAAATTTTATTTGTAATCAGATCAGATTCAATCCTAGTCCGATAGTATCTATTCAGATGAAATCAATTTTTAGATGCAATATTATGCAAACTATATAATAA
This sequence comes from Rotaria sordida, assembly GCA_905250125.1. Lineage (NCBI taxonomy): Eukaryota > Metazoa > Rotifera > Eurotatoria > Philodinida > Philodinidae > Rotaria > Rotaria sordida. The sequence goes on along the minus strand of CAJNOL010000929.1, from coordinate 51,708 downwards.
AATTATTTCTGTTGGTTCATATCGAACATATATTGAGAACGATGCATATCACGATATTCAACAAAATATGAATTTATTGATAAAACCATCATAATCTAATAGGGTATGGATGGGTATTGATTAGGAGAAGAACAATATCCACACTCACACCCCTATCCTAGAAGAAGACAAAACAGAAGGAAAGTACAAATACGTACTACTAAAATGAGATTTTTTCTGTGAAAAAATGATAATCACATTCTTACACTCATATTACTATTATTACAAGAGAATACGTTATCCCGTAATGTGTGATTCGAAACATCGATATGAATATTCAAGTCTTATATAGATAGATTAAGTTGAAGATCATTCATTAGCTGCATATAAACTTATTTTGTCGAGCCTCAGAATTTATTAAGCACCGTGTATAAATTCAATATCGAAATATCTTGAAAAATTAAATGCGACATGAAAAATAAGCAATGATTTATTAAATGACGTAGCAAGCTTCTATAGTTGTAATTGTTTTTCCGTAAGAATAAACAAAAACGTATTTCCACATTACAGATTCGCGGACCATTATACCAATAACTTTTTTTTTTCATAAAGGTCTCCAAAAATTATTATAATGACAAACATTAAATCAATCATCTATGACTAAGTCTTGACTATACTACTCATTGATGTCTCATGAAAGTATTTCGCAGCAAGATACCCAAAAAGTTACCCTAACACTAGTATACTCCAGAATCTTAGTCAAGTACTCCACCTTCAATGCACCAGATGATTCAATGTGTATTCCAGAACTTGAGAATTTTGAGTTCACTCAAAATCTTAAACTATAAATTTATATTGTAAATGATGACTATAATAAGATGCTGGTTCTTTTGAATACCTTGACAGCGTATTAGTATTAAGACAACTCTAGATTCTTGCAATTTAGATCAAACTTAATATAGATATTAGAATGCAGAAAAATAACAAAATGAATATAGAATAAAAAAGAAAAGATACGAACGAGGGTACCGATATTTTTTATTTGCCCAGTTCTTATGCGAGATCAAAAAAAAGATTCGTCATCGTCTCATTATATTTGTTCTTGTGTAAATTTTTTTTTTTTGGTTATTATTAGATTCACTTGATCACGTGAATATTATGTTTGAACCACAGAATTACACAGTTGATGATGGTATTAATTATGAATATATTTATATCAAGGCAAAAGATGATTCAAAACCTACCTTATTATTTCTTCATGGTTTTCCATCATTATTCTATTGTTGGCATTACCGAATTGAATATTTCTCTAAGAACGAATATGACTATTTAGCACCAAACTTAATGAGTTATAGTAAAACATATGCTCCATTGGATACAAATGAATACAAAACTAAATCAATGGCTCAATATCTTATAACTTTCCTTCACGAATCCATTTGTCTATATCAAAGTTCGAGAATGATTAGCAAATGAAAAAACGACAACTCTAGCTTCATATTTAAAAGATAAAGATTATAAAATTATACATAAATGTATTATTGAAGGAATGCAATCGAAATTAAATTGGTATAGATCTACTATGGCTAACATTGATTGGGATGATGGAAAAATCTTGATCTCAGTATAAAACGACCAGTTCTTTATATTGCTGGTATGACAGGTTATATATGTCTTCCGAAATTTTTTGCTGATCAAAATAAGTATATCACTGATTTAGAAACAATTGAATTAGAAACTAGTCATTAGACTAAGGAAGAAAATCCAGAACAAGTGAATCAAGTCATTGAAAAATGGATTCAAAAAATGATTTAAGTGGCAAAATATAATTGTCTTTAAGAAAAAAAACAACTAATATTCTAGTCCTTTAAAATAACCTTAGTTTTAATAAACTCGAGAGAAGCAAATATTTGATTGCATAGTTTAATATCCTCAAGGTCTGACAGATGAGATATGTAATTTCATTCTTTCTTTAAACTATGTATAATTGCATAACATGACGGTATTGAAAAGAATTGTTTTATCGAATTGATAATAGAAAAAATTATGTGTGTAATATAGAGTATAGAACACATTGATTTAGCTAGCAACAACTGCAGAGCTCTATGAAGTGCTTCAGTTTATATCGAACAATGTGAACCTATTTTCTTGTACCCATAGTGTTGTTCCTAGAGACTGCTTCTAATATATCTTCGTTACTAACAAACCGACCCATGTATTATTACAAAGGAATAGTCATAGATGAATTCGAATATCTGATTTCAGCTTTTGCTTACAATTAGATCTTTGCATCATTAAGAAAATCCTAAAAACATTCATACTTATGACTCTTCATTCTATAGAAACGATCGAAAAGAGAAGCAAGTTATGATAACATTGAAAAATTTTCATAATGATTCTCGATGCATCTATTTATATACCATCTATTTTGAATATGTTTAAGAAGGAGAGGTATAATAATTCGGAAATAAATAACTGATAGTAATTTTTAATAATACTATTTAGATCTCATATTTTAGTAATAGATTAAAATAATAAATGATAATATGAAAAATGGTTAAGGGTAGCATGGCTATCTTTAGCTATCGTCACCGTTAAGGCCAGCAGGATCTGTCAAAAACTGTACAAAAAAAAATATTTATTTAGCTTTTTTAGAATAAATTTTAATCTTCTCTTGAAATTTATTTTTCACAACTAAATGTTATTTCTCTTTTTGTGCACATACATGGTATTGACAGAGAGCATAAAACAATAACGGCGTCACTATTATCAAAACGTGAGACATAATAAAAAAAAGATTCTAGCAGCACCTACTCTTACTTCCGATGTGTATCTAATGATGACAGAAGAATCTTTATGTTACGAAAAAAGAATGAACTCGGTTGCTTGTTGAATAATTCGACAACGTTGATAGCTATCGAGTTTGGATTTTTGCCGCTTAAAAAAAGAGCATGAGTAGGAATACAAGTTTATCTGAGAATTAAAATACTTGAAAAGTTTTCTAGGAGATTCCAATTTCATTTTCAGATAAATACTTAGGAAAGGTCGAAAATGCTTAAAAATTTCGGAGTCTATAAAGTAAACATTGGGCTACAATATGGTTATATTGAACTTGAAAATACAGCTAATCAAGCGAATCAGACAGTGATTTTCGAAAAAAATCCTGGAATCTCCTAGAAAACTTTTCCAGTATTTTGATTCTTAGATAGACTTGTACCCAGATTCATGCTCTTTCTAACGGTGAAAACTCGAGATCTATAATCATCAGCTTTGCCAAGTTATTCAACAAACAACCGAGTCCATTCTTTTTTGAAATGGATAATAGTTCATTTATTATGAAGAGACGTTCCTAAGTCGTCTGTCACAGTCTGTAAGAGGGTTGTATAGACATATGAATACAAAAGAAATCCTTTTTGAAACCTTTGTAAATGTATCATATTCAAGTTAAATAAAAAAGAAAAATATTACAAACTTGTACGTGATTAATTTAGAAAATATACATGCAATACATTTATTAGTTGTAAATTGACTCAAAATCAGTAGAGTTTCTATAGTAGTTAAATGTGAAATGTGAAAATCGAGGTATCCTCACCTGAGAAATTGAGATACTTACAGAAAGCATGAATTAAACTATTTTTGTCAGATAAAATGTATTTTTTCTTCAAAGATGATCAACCTGTCAAAAGAAATTTTAGAATATATACCTGTTTAATGATATTTGGACTACTTTATCTGTATGTAGAAAGTAAAATAGAGAGAAAATAATTATATATTATTTTGAATATGATTTTTATTAGTCTTGAGATAATTTTCGGATATTTTGCTTTTCGATATTAGTACACAGGGATGCCCCGTGATCGCCAGGAGTGGGGCAAGTCGACAACTCACGAGATTGATCGAATGATTTTTGCTAAAGTGCGCTGGAATTTGATGGAAGTTGAATGTTGCTTCTTAGCATTGGTAACACAATATCACAATAACTATCTTATGACAAGATACATATGAATAACGTCTTTCTCTCTTCAATTCAATAATTTCTATGATAGATCAAAATAAAATTTTGAAAAATTTTTGTCTAAAACTAATAAATAAAAACTGAGCTTATATCTTAGTTTTCGAAATGAATTGGCGCTTATCGACTCCCCCAATATGTTTTTTTGTAAACGTCTTGAGGATATAGATAGATCTAATGAAGTTTGAAATATTCTAAAAGTTTCAACCGACAAGAATGTCTTATATCCGTTAATGTGGCTGTATATAGAAGATTATTTACAAACTTTAAATTAGATGATCTCTCACGTAGAGATAATCCGTATGTATATTAATAGGTAACATCATACAGCTGAAAATAAAGATGAGTAATTGCATCAAAACAAGAAACCAAGAGAATGCCATAGGGAAATACCTGACAGAACGAAAGAAAGAGAACGAATATATATGAATTACACCATTAACAAATTTGTCTTATGGTACGTCTTACACACGTGTTATAAGAGAATGTTTCTTTATCGAAATATTGAATTTTTAAGGAAACTTGGTTTTTTATAACATGACTATAGCAAGCAACTATTTGTTGGAAGTCCAAAATCTCGACAAAGGACCATAGTTTTTGGCTGAAACTTTTTGTATATTCTTCCGTGTGTGTGTTCAATAGGAGTTCAAATGATAGATTATAGTTCGATTCTCTAGAAGATAAAAATAAAATCATCTTAAACAATGACTTTATTAATGCATACTGCCTATCATTAAAAAATGCTCAGTTACACATTTATTTTTTAGTGTATCAAAAAGATTATTTTAAACTACAATTTCCTAGTCAACTTTTGTTTTTATTTCATGATTTGTTTTATATTGCGGAGTTCTATTCGTAAAATTTTAGGTCAGTATCTTTATACAGATAAAATTTGATTGGAAATCTTTTCCAATGTAAGATAGAATTACTAGTATCTTTTTGCATGCTGATTCCGAAAATTATACTTATTTCCAATAAAAAAAACACAATTATTGATAATCAAAGTCTAAAAATAATAGCCAATGTTTTTTTTTGAATATTTTACGTGGGAGTGATCCTGTTCTAAAAATAATGATTTGTTTTTTTACTAATACGGGAACATTCCCATGTGTTATTATGTTATCTCATATCTTCACAGTACTTACAATGAAACAAAATAAAAACTAACGAGAGGAAAAAAATCAAAGGAAAAGACGCCATTTCCTTTCACGAAAATCGTCATTAACACCCGCTCTTCGATGTTTCTATACGTAATATTAATCGTAAGAAGAAAAAAAACATTAACAAACATAGGTATTGCTGGTAAATATCCAATAAAAAGAGAAGCTTCATTGCGTTTTTTTTCTTGCGTTCTTTTTCTTCATATATATATTGGTTTTTTTATAACGACGCAATGAATATTATGTACAATAACACATATTCATAAATAGAAGAGAAGGAAGTTGAGTGCGTTTATCTTTATTGAAAACGATGAGTTATCTTTTAAGGAGTGGACGACGTCGATTGATTGAAGATTTAAATGATTTGTAAGTTAGATTTAATTTGTCTAAAATATTCCGAATAGAATTATTGATTTTAATAGAGAACTTGAAGAAGATCTTCAAGAACAATATCAATCTTTTATTTATTGTCTTAGAGTTTGTTTTTATTTATGAATAAATTTATAATTTATTAATTAAATAACTAGGAATTAAGAAGGCATCGATCATATTCTCAAGATGATGAATATAGAAATTATCATCATCAAGTTTGTACTTTTACTTTTTTTTTATTCGAATAATCAAAATTTTTTATTTTTTATTATTTTTAGCAAACAGAATATTGTTTAGTAACATTAACTTATCAAGGTCCAAATACTCGACGAAGACATATTGATGAAATAGAAATTATTCAACATAATCGAACAGTATTCAAAGGATGTTTAAGATGTGGAGGTAACTGGGTTTTTTTTGTTTCATATATAAATATTTGTGAATATATATATATATATATATATATTTTTAAAAGATCAATTAACATTTAAATCAAAACGTTATCGAAATAAATCACAATTAAAATTAAAATTTTATATAAATGGTTTACTTGAAGATGAAATGATAGCTTGTTGTGAACATGGATTAATTCATAAAAATCGACATAATCATTTATTTCATATTGAAGACATTTTTGGATCAAAACCATGTTGCGAGTTAAGAGAATACAATTAAATTTTTCGTTAGAAAAGTCTATTTTTTTTTAATCTAGATGTGAACTTGATAATAATACCGTTAGTAATTTGATCAAATTTCATTTTGTTAGATTTTCTAATTTTTATTTAGTCAACATCATCGGATTTAACTTCATTTTCATTTTCAAGACAAAATTCTTACACCAAAGTAAAATTAGATTTATTTTTCTTTTCAAAAAACAATATATATATATGTATATATTTTTTTTCTTATCCAACAGATTAAAGCTCCTTCATCAAATGTATTATCAAACGGTAATTTTTTTTTTTTGTTTTAATTTTTCATATTTTAAAAATAAAATTTAGGTCAATCTAATGAACGAAAATCAAAGGTTACTATATTTAATATTTTTATAATTAAATATAAAAAACGATTCTCTAGATGGAATCACCTAGAATTTTTATTCGATCAACAACATCTAATAATAAAGCTTGTGCGTTGTAAATGAATGTTTCTTAATCAATTAAATAATTATATTTTCAGCAAGTGAAGGTTTTTCTTCTGATATAACCACACCTTCCAATTCTCATACACAAATACGCAATCAATCGAACGATAAACAGCAGTCTGAAGAAGATTTATCTGATTTCTTACCTAGCAGTCCAGAATTACCATTGAAACCAATATATGGTAAATCCTTTCTCGCACTAAAAGACCACCATGGAATAGAGTTCGGTGGTTCCGATTCAGTTCCAGTTGTTTTTTTTGAACCGCCGAATTCTAACACGAAGGAACAATGTGCCAGATACTATGGAAGACTCTCTTTAGTAAATTACATTTCACCAAGAATGTAGGTCATTCATTGAACTTCAGCAATCGTTTCGAAGACTATGTTCATTTTACAGTAATCATTGTTGTGGAGAGAAACCATTCACTGTTCTTTGAAGTTCAATAACTCGGTAATAGTTCAATGAAACAAGTTCAAACTTGTTGAGAAGCTTTCTCAACAATTGGCCAGTATAACCTAAACGTTTCAAAAATGAATTACGCACTAAAGATAATTAATCTTGTAAGTTCCAAGAATTCAAAAACATCAATATTCGAGCAAATGAACTTATCTTTTGAGTAAAGAAAGACTGTAGACGAGACTTTATCTACATGTAAAAATTTCAAGAATTAATCATGTTTTTAGTAAAAAATAAGTGCAGTCTATCATATCTTCCTTTGTAATCAAGTAATAATGGCATCACAATGCCAATGATCTACATTCTTGGTGAAGCGCATATAAAGATATGTCTAGTTTTCAAGATTTTGAGTTGAAAACCTTTTCTTGGATCTTTAAAATCATTTTCATTTTTTTTTGAAAAACTATTTTAATTAAAAATTATAAAAATAAATAGAACATAACAGAAGATGTTTAATATAAAATAATTTCACAGGAAAATAATGACTATTTTATCTCTAAGGTCCTCCTCAATTAGCAACAATGTTATCTATGAGTGAATCACTTGATTCACCATCGCCAAATATTCATGAACAAACAAATAAAAATCTGTTCAAGTCATCATTAAATATCGAGCAAAATTCAAGTTTGAAAATTCTAATCTCTTAAGAAATTTATGTATTATTCTTTAGTAGGACATTCAAATTTAAATGTTATTTCTAATGAAAATATACTTGATTTATCAAGTAAAAGTACTCAATGTTCATTATCATCGAATATTGAAAGTAATTCAGATGAACAAGAAATTTCATTAAATTGGAATACTTCAAATAATACTACAATTGTTAATGATGCAACTCAAATATTACTAACTCGACTTGGATTAATACAACGTATGTATTTCTGTAAAATATTTCGAATAATATTTTACTAGATAAATTTATTTATCGATTATATTAGAATAATCATTTCGTAACTAGACGAGTAAACCGAGCTTGAGAAAAAAATAAAAAAAATAATTCTATCAATACTGTTTACATATCGATTAAATTTTTTTCGATCACAAAGTGACAATGACAAATAAGTAAAACTTTGCAATTGACTAAACAACCAAGAAAAATATCAAAGCAAAGCAATCTAAGAGAATCTTTGCTCAATTTTATCAGTGAAATCACGATTTGTTATTCAGATCAAATTTTACTAGCAATAAAAGACAACATGATAACTCAATAAGCGTTTTAAAATACTTTGATTCAATTAACATAATTGAATGAGCTACTCTTGTTAATCGGTGAAAAATTGTCTTATTTTATCTATTTTGGAATATATTTTTTTTCATATTCAAGAGAGAAGATTCAAAAAAGTATTAGTCGCAGCTTAAATAAATAAAAAAATCAAGTGCTAATGAATTATTTTAGTTTTAATACGAATAAATTTTGGAATAGTTTTCTCTAAACCGATACCGCTGCTAAAAAAAACTTGATTCAGCATATCTCTAGCCACGGTTTATGATAGTCTTTGACTAGCATCTACCACAGCTGGAGAAGGAGGATGCATATTTTTGTCCTGTTATACTTCAAAACTCCTTTTAGATCGTGTTTCATAAAATGTAATATGTTCTTCTTACAAATCGATTGAACTTACTTTCTCTGCAATAGAAAATTCCATTATGTTTTATTATATATCTATTATTTCTTTTTCTTTTTTAAATTAGAACAACAAATCGAAAGTCCAAAAGTCTTATTCGATAGTGCACCTCGAGAAAAAGGTAATGTTGAATATTTTACACTTATTTATTTACATTCTTCATATCCTGATGAATCAATAATAAAACAATTTCGTAGTCTTATTAATTTCTTAAAAATTTTCAATGATATTGATGATTGTGTTGCATTTATAAATGGTGTATTCAATGAAAAAATTATCTTTATTCTTTCAAATTCATTTGTTAATTCAATTCTTTCAAGAATTGAAGGACTTCAACAAATATTTACTATTTATATTTTATCTGATAATAATAATGAAATTAATTATTCATCATTTAAACAATTAAAAGTTCAAGGTTTATATAAAAATTTCAATGATATATATGAACAAATATCAAAAGATATACATAAAATAAAACGTGATTTAGTAATGTATGTAAATATGTCATCAAATCCAATTACACTTCCTACAACTTATATATATTGTCAATTATTAAGTGAAATAATTCTTGATAAAAATGAAAATAGAAATAATTTACAAGAATTAATTAATTTTTCACGTCAAGAATATGATGGTAATGATGAAGAATTAAAAATAATTGATGAATTTGAAAAAAATTATCAAAAAAATCAAGCAATTTATTGGTTTTCAAGACAATGTTTTTTATCAAAAGTAAATTTATTTATTTATAAATAATTAAAGTTAAAAATGAAAAAAAAAAACAAACAAATCATTTATTTTTAGATGTTAAATAAAGCTCTTCGTACTCCTGAACCTGATATTTTATATAAACTTCGTTTATTTATTCAAGATTTATTTCAACAAATAGAAAATGAATCCGTAAAAGATTCAATAACAGTTTATCTTGGACAAACAATGCAAAGAGATGATCTTGATAATTTACAAAAAAATCTTTTAAATGATGATCTCATTGCATTTCCTCAATTTTTATCTGGTTCAACAGATCAATTACGAGCTATTCGTATTGCTAAAGAAATTCCAACTTTAACTGAAGATTATATACCAATTCTTATTCGTATTGATATACCAGCACATTTTAAATGTGCTAATATAAATTCACGTCGATATTTAATTGATAATAATAATGATGTTTTATTAAATATGGGTATTATGGGACGTTTAATTAAAGTTGAAAAAGAAAATATTAATGAAAATCAAATTCCTTATATTCATTTAACATTAGTTAAATATGAAGATCAACAAAAAATTCAACAAATACTTGAGACTAAACGAACGGAAATCAAAAGTTTTTCTCAATTGATTACCTTAATAAAATTAGTGATTGTAATGAATCAACACATATTAGCTGAACAAATAGTTGAAACAATGTTTAATGATGAAACTTTAAAAGCAGATGTAAATATTCAAACTTCAATAGCTGCTAGTTGTCTTGCACTTGCAACATCACATCGTAATCAAGATGATTATAAACGTGCTGTTGAATTATATCATCTTTCATTAGATGCATTTCTTCGTTTTATTTCACCAAATACATTAGAATTAACTACACTTTATGGTAATATAGCTGGAATGTATTTACGTTTAGATAATTTTGAAAAATCTTATGAATATTATCAAAAAGCACTTAATATACAACTTCGTACAAATACTCCAGATTTACTTTCAATTAGTAATTATACAAATAATATTGGTATTCTTTTTTTAAGACAAGAAAAATATTCTGAAGCTATTCAATCATTTCAACGTACTTTAAAAATTCTTGAACAAGTAACTGAATCACATGATGGTGAACTTGCATTAACTTATGATAATACAGGTGATGCATATCTTGCACAACTTAAATATAATGAAGCTATAGATAATTATAAAAAATCAATTGAAATTCAAGAACGTATTGTACCACGTAATTCTAGTACATTAGGTTCTTCTTATTATACTTTAGGAAATGTTTATTTAAAAATTGGTCGATCTAATGAATCATTATATTATTTAAAACTTGCTTTAGAATGTCAAAAAGAATATTTACCATTAACACATTCATCATTTGCATTACTTTATAATAATATTGGTTTAATGTATTATCGAGAAGAACAATATTCAGAAGCATTACAATGTTATTTTAAAAGTCTTGAAATTGCATCAATATCATTACCAGAAAATCATTCAATAGTTGGTATAACACTTTTTAATATATCACTTGTTTATTCAAGTCAAGGAAAATTAGATGAAGCTATAGAAAGTATAGAAAAATCAACTGAACAATTTTTAAAAACATTACCACCCTATCATCCTGATATAGTAGAAAATCGATTATATATTGAATCGATTAAACGAAAAAAAATTCTAAAAGAAATTTTTAATGAAAATATTGATGAAAATACAACAAGTTTTTAAAAAATCTTTTTTTTTTTTTGTTATTTTTTTTTTTAAATAAAGTCCAGAATATTACTCATATTTGCACTTTCTATTATGAAAACTAGCTCAAATAACAGACAAACTAATCATATTTAAGATTATTAAATATTCTAGTAGTCTTTAATTAAACATTTTTCCATCAATTATCAATATACTTCATTGAAGTTCTAGAATAAATGTTTGTGACAAATTGTCTTATTTTAATACTTTAATAGAAGTAAATGATGTTTTAAATATAGTAGAAGCATCAGGAAGTTGCGTAGATAGTAGGTGTTTCATGGATGGTTAGATAATAATTACTCCTTCGATGAGTTTTGTTCAACTGTTATAATGGAAAAAGAAAAAGAAAAAAGTAACTTGGCATTGCTATTGCATTTGACAGATAAAAACTGTTAAGTTTGCACTTGATTAAAGTAGTCACGTACATCATTGGCGAACAAAAATGATATAACTTTGATAAAGTAAAGAATTCTTTTTTTATGTTTTCATTTTTCAAAAGATCTGCATTGACTACTAACTTCAGTTACGAGTAAATTGTTGTACAACTAATTTCATCGTGTTATCTTGCAGAGAAAAGATTTTGTTTTAATTTTCTTGTGATGCGCTTTTTGCTACTCAATGTAATGAAAGAAATACGTAGTTTCTTTTTTTCTTAACATCATCTCATAATTTCTGCGTGACACACACTGTTGAAGATGGGTTTAACATGCTATCTTTACTGAAACTCTTCTAGCATAATACGTTCATATTTTCTTTCTGTCGATTTTCTATTTCATCGTCTTGGCATTAACGTCAAAGGGAAAAATAAGAATTTTCTTTTTCTTTTTCTTTTTGACGTTGCAACATTACATTTTAACAATTCTTAAGACATAAGCTGTGCGTTAACCATGACTGTAAATTCTACATCGTTTACAGTTGAAATCGCTCGAGCTGTTGATCAAGTTTGTTCTTCTTTATATACACAAATGTTTCAAAAAGTAGCCAGAGAAGAGCCTCATTATCTTTCAAATGAACAACGTACTATACTCATGTATTATCCAAATGAGATCACATGGTATAAAGGAAATAAACGCGAAGAGATAATTGAACGAATTCGACGTACTCATCTTAAATGGTTCAATAGTTGGTTAAGTAAGCAATATACTGGTTTACCACCATATATTAAATGGAGTTCAGTTATGAATGATATTATGTTGCATGCAACTAACTTATTATTTCGAATGGATCTCGATGATGTTATTACTAGCAATGATACACGTCATGCGTTTCAACAAATCACTAATACTATCAAACGTATTTTATTGAACATTAGTAAATCGAATCCAACAACCATTGATCCAGCTATTGTACCTCTTGTTCGAGAATTTCTTTTGATTCTTTTCTATTTTACTTTGGATAGTAAACTTGTAATTTATCTTAAAAGTCTTCAGTTAGTCGATCTTATGAATGTACTTATACGAAAATCAAATAATGATGATGAAGTTCATTTACAAGCCTATCGAATTCTGGCTGTTATTATGACAGAAGCAGATATAAAACAACTACAAATTTCAAATAGAATTACTATTGTTTTTATCACTTTTATTAAGAAAGCTATTGATGGTGGTGTTCCTTATGTAGCTCGTTTACACAATAGTCTTCGAAGTCTTAAAGGTTAGTTTTAGTTGTCTTCTTCTTCTAAGAAATAATAATAGTTAAGAAAATATATTTTATAAATACACTCATTCAGAAACTAATCATTTATTTTTTTTCTCTCTTTAGTATTAACACAACATGATCAAATTCGAGAAGAATTAATCAAACAAGGAGGTCATTCTCTTTTTCTTCGATGTGCCCTTGAAGATCAATTCAATCCACTCAAAGCAAAACTTCCTGCACTAGAAATTCTTCTTGCATTAGTCTTTCACAAAGAATTTGCGACTATTCTCAAAAACAATGATACTTTCATGAATCATATTCGAACATTGACTTCATCATCACAACAAGATCTACAACTAATAGCTACTGCATTAATATGGAAATTAGAAAAAGAACCAGAAACAATAATAAAAACAGTTCAACAACAACAACAACCTTCTTCGATTTCTTCATTAATGATTGATAAAAAACAATATGATATCATGATAAGTTACTCACATAGTGATAAAACACTGTGTCATCGTATTTTAAGTTCTCTCGAGAAAGATCAATTATGTGTTTGGATTGATTCTCGATTGATGCATGGTGCTACATTTGATGTTATGGCTAAAGCTATTGAAAATGCAGAATTTGTACTTGTTTGTATGTCTGATGCTTACAAACAGAATCCTTTATGTGAAATGGAAGCAAGTTATGCAGTTAAATGTCAATGCCATATTATTTCATTAGTCATGACACCTAAATACAAAGCTGATGGATGGCTTGGAGTGTTAACATCAGCATTGATCTATATTGATTTTCCGAAACTTGGTTTCGATAAAGCTTATCAAGAACTTAAGAAACAGATTGAACTATTTCGAATTGATAATTCAAGTTCAACATTTGCTGAACAAGATGAAGTCCATCATAATTCAAGTTCGTTGGTGGATAATACATCGGAAATAGTTCCAAGTGAAGAAAATAACGAAGAACCATGTTCAGTTTTGTAAGTCTTTTTATTTTTTTGAGAGTGAAAGTTGTTATTCTAGACATGAGGTACTCTTCTTGATAACTTGTATAGATAATGATGTTTAGTGATTTTTGAAATTAAATTAGTAAATTTACTTTATCTTCCAATTTTCATCAAAAATCTAAAGTATAATTTATAAGAAAACTATAGATCGAATAATGCCAACGTAAATAACTTTTTTTTTTGTTTTTTTTTGTAGGAAATACCCACATTGTATTGATATGTGGACTGAAGATCATGTTAAATCGTTTCTTCTTGACAAAGAACTTGATGCTTTTCTACCTATCCTAGAAGGAATGAACGGAAAATTACTACATCAAGCTTATTCCATGTGTCAAACCAATCAACAAGGAATGTTTTTATCATTGAAAGAAGACGTTAATAGATCTCAACATGCAATACTCAGTTTAAAAGACTATCTTACTTTTCTCGAAGAAATTAAAATCTATATACCATTCACAGCTAACAATTCATTGAATCCAATATCAACTGTTTGTAATCTTATCTGACTTATGAAATTTCTTGTAAAAAATCATTCATCTTTGCATACATCAGTGACAGATTTTAATTTTATTCATTCATTTATTGTTACTCAACTCATGTTCATTTATGTATATGTAAAATTAGAACCGCACTACCTATATCTAATTTGCGTGACCGCTTGATATTAGGAAAACAGATGAAATAGAACAAATTGATGTAATTATAAATTGTTTTTAGCTTTTCAATGGAACATATACGATATTTAAACGTTTTGAATAACAAAACTACTACGTAAGTTTTTATGAGTGATAAAATTTTGTATATTTCATAATCGTTGAAGAAAGAAAATAATGAAAGACCATGTTGAATGACTGTTAGTAGTTTGTTAAGCTAGTTACAAAGAATATGGTAGATGAAAATTCCATATGAATCGAAAAAATAATTGTTTTTATGGCAAAAAAAAGTTGTTAGAGCAATTTCGATGGAATTAAAATATGAAACATGATGTAGCTGCTATCGCTCATCACAGGAAAATTGTTTTATTCAATCTATTTGGAGATACATTTCTTCACCATCAATCATTTTATTTGATCTTTCAAAAATGTAATAAAAGAAAACTAACACTAAAACACAAGTCCAATATGATGTCATTTTGAATAATAAGTTTACAATTATGCAGATAAGTTTTTCATTTTCATGTGAAAACATGTATTTACAATTATCTGAAAATATTCATGAATAAACGAGAGAGTTTCTTGAAGTGTCAAATCACTTATCGATCGAGATGATATTCATTTAATGACTACTAGTGAATAATAGAAAAGTCTCGAATGGTTTGATTTCTCGGGCCTTCGTTCTTCAGATATCACAATTCTACTAGGTTGTTCAACAAAAAGCTGTGGTCTCCCTCAGACCATGTAGACAATTAACTTTCGAGTTTTGACTTCAAACTTGACACGAACAAGATTCTTAATGACATTTGTTTAATGAGCAAATTGTAACTTTTCTAGTATGTTCTATTCTGAGATATTCAATATTCTCCATCATGTGTAAAAGAAAAACTTACACAATAAATTAATCTCATTAGGAACTTTATTCGTACAACGTTGGAAGTTGAAACTCGAAAGTTGATTTTTCACATGACTTGACGAAAACGACAATTGTTTTGTTGAAAAACACAGTAAAATTTCGGTATCTCAAGAACGAAGATCCAGAAAACTAAACCATTCTTGCACTCATTAAATGAACATCGTCTCGGTAGAAAAGCGATTTGACACCAAGAAAGGTTTTGTCGTTAGATATTTTTTTCATTGTTATAGAGAGAATTTACTCTAATATACATGAATATGATCGAATAGATGAATTTAATATGCTATCACCACTGGAAAATTCGAACGGTGAAATTTAAATTAGCTCACATTGATAATATATAATAATTTTGCTTCTCTTAAGTTAAGACAATAATGTTACTTTAATGAAAGGGAAATTAATGCATTATTCTAAATAGTAATTCCAACCTCTTAAGTCAATGTTTTATTGAATGATCACAATAGCTCACTTTATGAGTCAAAAACATAAATTATCAATCAGATTACAGATAGAAAGTAATGCTTCGTTTTTATTTTAGAAATAGACTTATTTGGTTGATATATTCATTCACGTCATTAGATAAAATCTGATATATATATACTTCGAATTGTCCTATTGTTAGAAGCAAAATAAACCAACATTGTAATCAACTATGGTTATCATGAATTGTCTATATATGAGTTCGAATATAAATGAAGATTTAAGAGTCAAAATATCACTTCTGAAAGATAAACTTGGCATGAATTATAATATAAACTGAATGTGACTTGAAAATCATTAAAGCAGCTGCAAAAAAAACGAAATTTAATGACGCGGATACTACAAAAAGGAGACACGAGGATATCGCATTGTGTGAGGTACCAGAAGAGTGAGATTGAAGTCTTTGTATCGAAATATCTCAAATGGACAATCTGAGAATTGAGAAAAAGCATATTGATGACATTCATCGAATCTTGTCATGATTCTAAATAGTATTTTGGATATTTGATGAACTTCAATGAAGTGTATTAGATATATTTTACCATAAGAACATAATTGAAACATCTACAATCGAGACTAATGGTGTAAGAACAGTGATCGCCATCCATGAAGCTACCACCAATGCTCGTCTATCTGAACAGTAAAGTCGAACTTTATATCCAGTATTTTGAGGACGAGAATCATAGCTTTGATTATTAAACTTCAGCTGTTAAATGTTATTTTTGGGTAAGCGTGATGATTAACTTATGCTTTGTTTTTTTTTATCTTCAGTTATATTCGAACTCGAATCAACTATCTACTCCTGTTTATAGTAAATGTGTTGTTCTGTTTTGTAGAGAAAAAGTTACTTATTTTCTATACGTTCTATATTCATCGCTGTACGAAGGTTGATAGGGAAGTTGTTTTTTTCTTGCCGTCATTTCACAACTTCTATAAAAGAATCAACATAAAAGACACATTAAAAGTTTCATTATGGTTGAAATATTTTCTTTTTTTTTCTGTATGTTGCTAATATTGACTTTGTCGTCAAGAAAAAGAAAAGAAATCTAACTTCATATATGTCCTTTTAAAACACATTACTCCATATTTTTTTTCATCACGTTAAAACACTTTTGTTTTTAATTAATAAACATTATTAACAATGGCACATGTCGACACAGAGTTTACAGATACGTTGGCTAGATCTGTTGATCAAGTTTGTTCTCCTTTATATACACAAATGTTCGAAAAATTTGCTAAAGAACAGTCCAATTCTCGTTCATATGAAGAACTTACCGTACTTGAACATTATCCAAATCAAATTGCCTGGTATGAAGGTAATCGACGTCAAGAGATAATTGAACGAATTCGACGTACTCATCTTAAATGGTTCAATAGTTGGCTTAGTGAGAATTATACTGGTCGGCCACCATATATCAAATGGAATTCAGCTATGATAAATATCTTACTACATCTAACTAACTTATTATTTCGAATGGATCTTGGCGATGTAATAACTAGTGACGGCACACGTGATGCATGTCGACATATCTCTGATACTATCAAACGTATTCTACTGTCTGTCAATGAATCAAATCAAGTAACAATAGATCCAGCTGGTATACCACTTGTTCAACAACTTCTTCAAATTCTCTTCTATTTTACTCTGGATAGTGAACTTGTTATTTATCTTAAAAGTCTTCAATTAGTCGATATTATCAATGTACTTATACGAAAATCAAATAATGATGATGAAATTCATTTACATGCCTATCGAATTCTGGCTGTTATTATGGCAGAAGCAGATATAAAACAACTTCAAAATTCGAGTAGAATTGCTACGGTTTTTATTACTTTTATTAAAAATGTTATTGATGGAGGTATTCATACAGAAGGTCGCCTACACAATAGTCTTCGAAGTCTTAAAGGTTAGTTTTAGTTGTCTTCTTCTTCCAAGGAATAATAATAGTTAAGAAAATATATTTTATAAATACACTCATTCAGAAGTTCATCATTTATTTTTTTTCTCTTTAGTATTAACACAACATGATCAAATTCGAGAAGAATTAATCAAACAAGAAGGTCATTCTCTTTTTCTTCGATGTGCTCTTGAAGATCAATTCAATCCACTCAAAGCAAAACTTCCTGCACTTGAAATTCTTCTTGCATTAGTCTTTAACAAAGAATTTGCGACTATTCTCAAAAACAATGATACTTTCATGAATCATATTCGAACATTGACTTCATCATCACAACAAGATCTACAACTAATAGCTACTGCATTAATATGGAAATTAGAAAAAGAACCAGAAACAATAATCAAAACAGTTCAACAACAACAACAACCTTCTTCAATTTCTTCATTAATGATTGATAAAAAACAATATGATATCATGATAAGCTATTCCCATAATGATAAAGAACTTTGTCATCGTATTTTAAGTTCTCTCGAGAAAGATCAATTATGTGTTTGGATTGATTCTCGATTGATGCATGGTGCTACATTTGATGCTATGGCTAAAGCTATTGAAAATGCAGAATTTGTACTTGTTTGTATGTCTGATGCTTACAAGCAGAGTCCTTTCTGTGAAATGGAAGCAAGTTATGCAGTTAAACGTCGATGTCATATTATTCCATTAGTTATGACAACTAGCTACAAAGCTGATGGATGGCTTGGAGTGTTAACATCAGCATTGATCTATATTGATTTTCCGAAACTTGGTTTCGATAAAGCTTATCAAGAACTTAAGAAACAGATAGGACTATTTCGAATGAATAATTCAAACTTAATACTTGCCGAACAAAATCAAGTCCATCACAATTCAAGTTCGTTAATGGATAGTACACCAAAAACAAATTCAAGTGTTGAAAATAATAAAGAACCACGTCCAGTTGTGTAAGTCTTTTTTTTTTTAGGGTGAAAGTTGTTATTCTAGACATGAGGTACTCTTCTTGATAACTTGTATAGATAATGATGTTTAGTGATTTTTGAAATTTAATTAGTAAATTTACTTTATCTTGTACTTTTCATCGACAAACACTTTAAGGACATAGCAATGCTTAGAAATTGAAAAAAAAAAGCATTACCATTGTAACATTTGTGTCAACTGAAATCTAACAAAACGATTCTTCAGATTCACATTTATTGACACAGAAATTTCTATTCAATAAATCTCAGAAATTTTTGTACTGGCACTTATTAAACGTACAATGCAATCGGCTGAGTCCCCACTACCAGAATAATTTTTTAAAATGTCTTTGTAAAATGTTTTACCAGTATGTTTTTATCCATTGTTGCCTATCTATGCATTGACTTACACTTCTACTTATTATAGGAAAACTTCAACATTAGATCATATGAAACTATAATCAATTGTTTTTTTTTTATTGCAGGGAATATCCACATTGTATCGATATGTGGACTAAAGATCATGTCAAATCTTTTCTTCTTGATAAAGAACTTAGTATTTTTCTACCAGCTTTCGAAGGAATGAACGGTCGGTTATTGCATAAAGTTTATGATATGTGCCAAGCAAGCCAACAAGCTATGTTTTCTTCACTAAAGGAAGACGTTGCTAGATCTCAACTGACGATAACACTCAGTTTGAAGGATTATCTTACTTTTCTCGAAGAAATAAAAATCTACATACCATATAAAACTGACGATCGATTGAATCCAACATCAGCTATTTGTGATATCATGTAATTTAAAATATATTTCCCTATTTTTCTCTTTTTTATGTATTACTAATTGATTATATTTTTATATTAACTGTTCTATTGTTAACTAACTTGTTTTCAAAAATCTATAATATTAGTTTTTAAATCTTTTCGTCTATCAAATATATACATTAATACATATGTATACAAAAAGTTGTACATGTTCCTTTGTGAGCATTTCTTTCAAAATAAATCTATGTGAATGGTTTCAGTCATAAAGACTATTATATTGTATCGCTATTCAAAATTTTAATGATTCACTTTTGAACGAAATAAGAGAAACATCTCTTTTTTTTTTATAGGTAATGTACAATTTATTGTAGTAGTGATATTAATATTTTAGAAAAAGATATTGAAAGATATTCAATTAAAATTTTCGATTCTACAAATTAAGATTCTAATTATCAAGATGCATATAAATTCATAAAGGAGGTTATGAGAAAGATTTGAAAATTTCAGCTAAAAGTGTATATAGAAAAATATGTGTTGACATCTGTTAACGAGACTTTAAAAGAGAATGGATGAAATAAAATTTAACTCATGCATCAATACAGATAGTACGAAATGTAAAATTTCATTCCTTTTCTATAAAACATCTAACAGGAAAAAGCAATCCATATGTTTTCTACTGTGTAATCAAGTCATAGGAAGTAAGTCACACATATTAACTAAAAAAATATTACTGAATTCACCTAGAAATTATGAATCAGTCGAATTCTAGCTTGTACTTCATTACAATTCAATCACTGTTTCGTTTCCGTATGATTGGTAGTCAATGCATAGGAAATATAGTAAAACTAAGTCTCAATCACACAAGTTTAAGAATTGTTTTTTGACTGAACTTTTAAAAATTTTTCATTTTCCTTTCATTTTGAAGTAATGATACATTAGTCGCAAAAAGTCTCGCTATCAGGTAAAAAGTACTTGAAGTTTAATCCTTTAGTCTTATAGTTTGACTACAAATAGAGTATGTTGAACTCTGATCGGTCTTCAAACAGACGAGCTAGAAGGTCAACATAGATTTTTTTTCTTCAGACAAGAATATCCCACCATCGAAAACAAATCTCATCACGTTAGATCTTTCATTCGACAGTTTAGCACTGCCTCTATCGACAATAAAAATTTCATGTCAAACAATTTTAATTTGCCTGATCTATGAAATATTATTTGGATAATCTTCATAGGAAAGTTGATGCTAATTGTCGAAAAGTGATCGATATCTCCAGCTAATTTTAACTATTCACCTTGGAACTATCTGCAATGAATAGTCTATTCTAATCAAATTTTCTTGGAAAATTTTACGATCGCCGCCATCGATGAAGAAAGCGTCCATGCTGAGACAGTCCTAGACAATGGAAGGTTTCCCCTCACCTTGAGATTACAGTAGATTGAGTACTCTATAGGTGACACAATATAGACATGCGAACTTATATTTGTTGATGAGAGAATGAATGTTAACACATTCAAATAGTGAAAAATTAGGATCCTAGAGAAAATGTCAGTGTTTTCATCGAAAATCTTTTACATTAAGATCTATCGACCTCAGGTTGTTCTGCTTGCGATCAGGTTTATCAAGCAAAAGGATTGAAGTTTATGTACTTTTTACTCGGTAATGAGACTTCTTACGATTACTATAATTTTTACCAATATTTTTCTAGAAAATCAATAGCCTCTCATAAGTAATACTTGAACTAGAAGTACACATTTTTAATAGTAAAAAAAAAGTTTTTTTTTTTAATATCTACATTTTAATAATTAAAACTCTGTTGAATCCTTCGCGTTTTTCTTCTCTATAATGAATTTTCCAAATTAACAAATGATAATTATTTATGAAATGATCTTGGTAAATGGTAAACTTTGGTATTGCATTGCGAATATATTCTGTTCATAGATACTTTGTGAACGTTAAATTCATTATTGATAAACAAAATGATGATCTAACTTCGACACATTTACATTTCTTGAAAAAAATATATTTGCTTAATTATTTGATTGGAAACAATTGTTTTTATTAGTTCGTCTTCCATTGAACTTCTTGTTATATGTGGTTACTAAGTTTTTTGTCTGTATTTTCTATGAAATAAAGCTCTTAAATGCAATCAAATGGCATAGTTATAAAATACAGATGCGATGAATTTTAGTTCCTTTTAATTAAATGTTATTGAGTACTAAATTATTAATTATTTTAAACTCTCAAAAAACAATTAGAATTGAACTTTCATTATAAATAATTGCTTTGAAAGCTTTTTTTTTCAGAAAATGTCTCGTTCAATCAATATTCTTGATCATTTTCAACCATTTTCTTCAAGGGCGTACGTACATTTTCTTCTTTGATTTCTTTGATAGGTTGATCATGTTCACATGCGCATAGAACGTGACTTCCTTTCTACAATAAGAATTGATACGATCCTCTTAATCTTTTTCTCTTCTTCATGCTACACATCTGTTTCGATGAATGATGCACGCATACTACGTAACTTTTTTTTTGCTATGAAGAGAAAAAGAAAATTGAATAGCTAAATATTATTTTCAATGAAAAATTCAATACAGAAATGTACGAACTCTACGTAGATGAAGTGTAATTAAACTTCAAAAAAATTAGATGCTTATTCTTGAAGAAAGTGAAAAGAAATGTATTACAAAATGATTAATATCTAACAAAATAATGAAAAAAAAAATATTTTCTTGACTACTTAAAGAAAATTTATAGTTCTACAATGGATTCTAGGATGAAGAGAGATCAAGTGAGTCTTATTAAACAACACATAGAATACCAACATCATAACAAAAATTGTGAATACTTTTTAACATTTCCCTATAGAACATAAACAACTCTAAACAAGTAATTTTTTTAATCTTATTTACAAGTAGTAGATTTTTAATAGTAATCTCTTTTCGTTTCGTATGTAAGACACTGCCAAAAAACTTTAATCGTTTTAGCAGCAATCAGACATTATACTTTCTCTTCCTATAAAATTTCAAAAAATTCAATAGACCTTGAGAATTGAATAAGAAAAAATATAAAACATAATTTTCAAAGTATAGAGAGAAATAAATCACATAACTTTTTGTTATGGCAAACTACTAGTTTCTGATAGTATACTTCATCAACAACTAAAGACACCTATTGACAACTCTCAATACCATATATAGAAAAAAAGCATAACATGGACTAATGGAATAAAGAAGTTTGACAAGCATCGTCAAGTATGTCTCATTTCACACTACAGAACAATCATCTATTAGTCATAGGAAATTATTCGTTCTGACATAAGATAAATAAATGATTGTGCAAGTTAGAATGTATATGTACGAAAACTACCGTAAACAACGTAAAAAAACTAAAATATACATCATACAATTGAAAAAAAAAGAAAACAAATTCAAACAATGAGTGAAGACGAAATTGACGATGATGAATGCTTTTATGATATGACAGAATTACCATCTATTTCACCTAAATCTTCAGAAAAAAATGAATTAGAAAATAAAATAAGTGAACCATCAACTCCTCTTGATGAACTTGATGAAAATTTTTATCAAATTGATGAAGATACTCAACATGAAACTATTCAACCATATATTGATGAACCATTAACACCATCTGATGAAATAAATCCAAATTTTCATTATACAATTTTAACTCAAAAACAATATGTTGAATTAATGATGAATTATGTTGATGAAGTTAAAGATATTCTTCAATTACCATTAACTATTATTAAACTTTTATTACATTATTTCAAATGGAATAAACAACGATTATTAGAACAATTCTATGAAATTGATCATAATGAATTTTTTCAACAAGCAAAAATTATTAATCCATTTAGTGAAAAAATCTCTATAAATGAATTAACTAACATATGTTCAATTTGTTGTTCAGATGAACAAAAAGAAATGTTTAGTCTTGAATGTAAACATACATTTTGTAATAATTGTTGGAAAGATTATTTAATAAATCAAATAATTAATGAAGGTCATGCTCAAACGATTGTTTGTCCAGATTTTCAATGTGAAATTCTTGTCAATGATGAAACTATTACAAAATTTTTAGATGATAATGAATTTGTCAAACATATTTATGCAAAAATTATATTAAATTCTTATATTGATAATAATCCTCGTGCTCGTTGGTGTCCAGGAAAAAATTGTGGTTATATTATTAATGCAACATCTCTTACATCAGCTTATAATTATGCTCAATTGATTATATGTGATCATTGTCAAACATCATTCTGTTTTCAATGTGCTCAACCATGGCATGATCCAATTAAATGTATTTTATTATTACATTGGAATAAAAAATTACTCGATGATAGTAATACAATTGTATGGTTAAAAGTTAATACAAAAATTTGTCCAAAATGTAAAGTAAATATTGAAAAGGATGGTGGTTGTAATCATATGACATGTAGAAATTGTCGGCATGAATTTTGTTGGTTATGCTTTGGTAAGTACAATGAATCTTACAAAAGTAGAAGAAAAATTTTCTTAAAATATTTATAATGTCAGCAAATTGTATGAAGTAATTGAGTACAGACAAATAAATTTAGTTATGAGAAATATTCATAATTATGATGCTACTTATAAACATACTCTCATTAATGAGAAGTAACCGGGACTGTATATTCAATGATGAAGAGAGTAACTAAATTGCAAAGGATTTCATGCATTTACGAGGAATTGTTTTCAAGTGATCAATCGTTTTTCGATTCATACTCAGTGCATAAGGTAGACTCCAATGAGATATGAAAAATCTCAAAAAGATAAGTTCTCTTAGATCTTCTGTCCAGAGTTATAGGCCTTTTCCGGAGACCTTTAGCCTCTTTCATGATATATACCAACAAATCGAATGATGGTATTTCGGATTGAAATTTTGTCCATAGATAGGTCTATTTGTTAGTAGAATGCATTGAGAAATTCAGCTTAAAGAAATATTTCCTTCCCGAGATATTGAAGTCCCAAAAAATCATTGATATTCATGAAAGATACTAGAATTTTCTGTATTTTTTTGAACTTTCATATTTCGGGAACGAAATATTCTTTTGACCTGAAATTTTCAAGGCATTCTACTAACAAATAGAATTGTCTATGGGCAAAATCTCAGATAGAAATACCATCATTCGATTTGTCGGTGTATACCATGGCAGAGGCCAAAGCTTCCGCAAAAGGCTTATATTTTATTCTCGCTATATATTCGAATTTCGATGATGGTAAATCTAATATTATCTGAGTTTCTTTTTTTATTAAGGTAAATGGTCTACACATTCAAAATGTAATAGTTACAATGGAAATCAAATTACTGATGAAATGCAAAATCAATATGCTCTTATTTTATCTCGATATATGCATTATTATGATCGTTTTCGTAATCATGAACATTCATTTGATTTAGAATCGAAATTATTCGAAAAAATTCGTCCAAAATTAATTCGAAATGAACAACAATTATCAAAGAATGATATTCAAATTATTGAAAAAGCATTTAATATTTTATTAAATTGTCGTCGAACATTAATATATACTTATTCATTTGCATATTATTTAGAAAAAAATAATCAATCAATTGTTTTTGAAGAAAATCAAGCTGATTTAGAAAGAATATGTGAAGAACTTAGTGAACTTTTAGAACAAGACATAACTAAAGAAATTGTACTCGATAAAATTAAAAGAAAAATATACGAAAAATATCAATATTGTGATACTCGAAGAAAAGTTTTGTTAAAACACGTTAAAGAAGGATATATTAATGATTATTGGCAGTATCATGACGAAGTGAAAACGATTGCTAGTAATAAAGTATAACCAGTTGTAGCTTTTTTGTTTTAAATAAATAAAATTTTCTATTAATTAGCTAGTGATAACAATAATATAAACTTTAGGGGATTTTAATATCTCTAACGTCTATTTAATCGATAGCATACATATTCATATAGAATTGCAAATAACTACTAAAACAAAATTACATCATATATCATCGGAAAAGATAATTATTCTTGTTTAATACGTAATTAAAATGAGTGACAAACTAATATTGATTCATTTTTTACGCAGCTATATATATATATACATTGAAGAGTAGCGCCTGTCGGTTTAGTCTCGGTCATAGATCTGGATCTGAAAATTTTAGACCTGATGGACTCTATTGACCAATTAGATCAAAATGAAAATACAGCAATAATCTACAGTGTTTATGACGGTTAAAGACAAAGAAACGAAGCACACAGTTATCTTATATCCATATAATCCTACAAAGATATCAATAATATCTACTTCATTTGATTGTAAATAGTAGACTACTTAAAGAAGGTAATTAAATTCATTCAAATGTAAAATAGTTTCATAATTTGCATGGAAATTAAGTTGTCTATTATATAGTTATTCTGAAAATGTCAAATTTTATCTCACTACATTTAAGATATCCCAAGGGAGAAAAAGCGGATCCTCTGGATCCTTTTGGATCCTTTTGGATCTTTTTGGATCCTCTTGGATCCCTGTTTGGATCCTTTTGGATCCTTTGAAATCCTAGGATCCAAAAGGATCCAGAGGATCCAAAGGATCCGAGGATCCGCTTTTCCCCCCTTGAGATATCCTCATAATTTGATGTTAACGTTCGAAACGTTGGTTATACAAACTTTTTCATTCTTCGACCAAAAATTGAATATTTTTAATTTCAAATAAAAAAATATGTGTATATACTAAGTATGTTGCTACAATAAAAACAGACAGCAATCATATGTGATATAGATTCAATTTTTCAGTGCAAACAATAAACTCATTTAG
The DNA here is from genome assembly GCA_905250125.1 of Rotaria sordida. Taxonomy (NCBI): domain Eukaryota; kingdom Metazoa; phylum Rotifera; class Eurotatoria; order Philodinida; family Philodinidae; genus Rotaria; species Rotaria sordida. The sequence continues at coordinate 25,318 of CAJNOL010000929.1, read as the reverse complement.
TCTCTGGATAGTTCAACAGAAGAAGCTTCTTTCGATTGAACTTAATCTTCTCAAAAACAAAACATCTAGAAAACTTGAATATGAATAAGTTTGAGATTGTATTAAGCGTACTTCAAATGAATAGATGCAGTTTTTATTGCACAAAAAGATTTATTCAAAATAAATTAGAGAAAACGTAAAATTTTATTTTATCATTATAGTCAGTTCATCAATCAGAATTGTAACGTAGGATTTGATTGATGAAGAAATTATACTAAACTGATCGTTCTTGAGCATACTATTGTTTCAAACAATGTTGTAAATTTTGTATCTCACCTTGGGGTAAAGTATTATGATTGGTGGAGAAATTCACCTTTCCTAAATTTTAATAAATAACATTTCACATAGCTTCATCTTTTCGCAAAGAAAGTTAATATTATTTTTCTAGTCAGAATTGCAATATAAAAGGTATCAAACTTATTCCATATATTCAAAAATGTAACAGGTAAGCAAATAAAGTGCTCATCAATGATGACTCAATCAATCGATTGATCGATCCATCTCTGTATAAATTACCATTTGTATGAAATTTCATCAAAGTTATGATTAAGATCAATGTCAAACTCATTTTTTGCTTCTTATTATTGACATTAACATCGAAGAAAAAAAAACATATTTTTTCTCGATGAAAACAAAAACCAATAAATCAATAAGTGTAATTCGGTTCGTCATGTCAGTAACACGTATGATGATATGAGTCATTGCTTTTGAAAAGAAGCGATAAAGAAGATTGCAACAACAACCGATAAACATTTAACAGAAGCATAACACATTCTTGATAGCAACAAGGCAAAAAAACACAACGTGTATAAACATCGAAAAAAAAAGCCACATTATATCCAACTTTTGCAAATTACTGTTCGTTATTAAAAATTTCTTCTATAGCTCAAAGTCATTCATATAGTTCAAACGAAATTTAAAACAACAATTATCAATAATCAATGGCTACTACAAATGACGAAGATCTTGAAGAATATTCAACACCAACATATGAAAATGAAAAATTAGAGATACTTATTCGAAAAATGCGTTTATGCAAATCAGCAACATTTTATGTCAATACTATATCTAATGATGATATAAAATTAATTGCAGATGAATTGAAAACAAATAAAATTTGGAATTCTCTTCGAATAATTGGTCAAAATCTTGTTAATGAAGACGGTTTTCAATATTTATTCGATGCATTAGCAACAAATACAGCAGTAAAAGCTCTTCATCTATGTGGTAATTCATTAGGAGATAGAGGTGTTATGCTTTTCATGAATTCACTTGCATCTAATACTACCATAGTTGATGTAAACTTAACAGACAATCACATAACAGAAATTGGTGCTCAAGCAATCAGTAAAATGCTTCGAATCAATTCAACAATCATCAATTTACAATTACATGCTAATCCATTATTGGATATTGGTATAACATTAATTACTCAAGCTCTTCAATATAATCGAACTTTAACAACATTAAAAATCGGAAGAATTTCTATGACAAATGTAGGCGCAGAAGAATTAGCTTCGCTGCTTCGATTAAATACAACATTGAAAATGCTCTCTCTTGATTATAATAAAATTGGTGATGCAGGAATACAAGCTTTATGTATGGCTTTAAAAGAGAATCAAGTATTACAATGTATCGATATTCGACAGAATCAAATTTCAGATCAAAGTATTGATAATATCGTTGCTATGATACAAAATAATCGAACATTGACTAGATTGGATCTAGCACGTAATCAATTCAGTGATCAAGGAAAAGAAATAATACGGCAAGTAAACGCGAATAATAATACGATTAAAACTTTAATACTATGAATTAAAAATATTTTTATATTTCATTTTGTTTTTATTTTCATATGCACTTTTATCGACACAATATGTGCGATTCTCATGAAAGAGAATATTGTTTTTTTCAATTTTCTGAATATGATTCATTATGTTAAGTCTAAAAATAAAAGCTCTAGTTACATAGATCTATAACAACTCTCTCAAATACTTGTAGAAAATATCTGACATCGATTTATCGTTTGTTGAACGAAAAAAGGTATGAATCAATGTTGTCTATATCATATATCGAATTCATATCTGTCAGTACAATAAATAGTAGCTCTCAATTAGTTAGAATCTCATCAAAGAATTATCCGGTATTCTTTTTATAATGTTATTTTTTTTAGGCTACTATTCCTGAAAATTGATGTAGTATGATCGATTTGGCAAAAGATGCTAAGAACTGAAAAAGAAAAGATGTTTTTGTAAACACGTTTAAACCATTGAAGTTTGATTCATTAATCATCCTATTTTTAAGATTTAAATTTTTCTTGCAATACACAGACTGTTATGAATTCTTTCGAATTAAAATTAACTTTACTAGAAGTCGTGTTTTTCTTGTGAAGAAATAGATTTCGTGTTAAAACACGATATTCAAAATATCACATTATACCGTAGATATTTGCCTAGTTGTGAAATGCTTAGTCAAACTATTTATTCACATGATGACTATTCATGAGTAAAGTATATATTTTATATTTATTGATATACATTCTGAAAAAAGGCGTTTCAGTAAATGCTACATTGATACTCATTATTGATCATTCATTGAGTATGAACAATTGAATTCGTTTATTTTTCTTATCAACTATATATTATGTGTTTACTAGTTTGCAAATAAAAATACCGATAGATTCATTCAATTGATTGTAAGATTTCATCAAGTTTATTAGTATTGAATACCATAATTTCTATTCTAATCGATTGAACACAATGACTTACTTTTATCGAACGAATAGACGATAAATAATGTATGATGATAACTTCAAGAAAACAAAAAATAAGTCGATAATTTTATTACATTCACTTCAATACCCTACAAGGATATGTGTAATAAAAATCTATATATCAATAAGAATTATTTAGATGAATACAATTAGATAAAAATTGTAGTATAAACATTTATTACATAATCAAAAAGATATCAACTAAATAAAAAATTTTTTTTCGATACAAATATGTTAAGACTTTCGTCAAATCTCATCCGGACTATTTTTGATAAAGAAAATCACTTATTAATTGATCATTTTTAATTAACTTCAGAAAATAGATTGAGTATTGATAATGATCTTTGTTTTTTTTTGCTAAAGATACTTGAGATTTTATATTATAGTTAGTTGCTTGATCAACGAAAAATGGTAACATATCATAGTGAACTTTCGATTGAAAAATTTGATATCCATCATAGAACGACGTGTACTTGTGATAACTTCGATCGAATGACAAATCAGAAGTTTTTTCTTATGAAACAATTACACAAAAAAAGTTGAGTAAACCGATTTGAATAATGTATTGATTTTTTCCAGTAGTATTATTTCTTCATCAATCGCGATTTTTTTTTTCTTTCTATGTTGTTGTTTACAAATAAATTTTCATATAACATTCTTGACATAAAAGTAAATGTTGACCTACTCAGAGATAGAGAATCCATCCATAAATGTTTTGTATAGCACGATGTCTTTGAAATTAACAAAAATATGAAACAATAACTAATATCTTTTAACAATGTGAGTTTATAATGAGCTGAATTTATGTTTCAAATAAGTAAAGTTATGAGAAGAATAAGATGATATTTTCAAATGCAAACAGTCGCATTTAAAAAACAAACTTATTCAATCAATACATTGTTTGTCTGTACATAAGCAAAAAAATAACTTTCGATAGGTTCAATAATCGAAAAAAGTAGTAGTCAGAAATATATTGATATTATTTTTCTTAATGATCGATCAAAGTTGATTAAAAATTATACAAAAACTTCTCTAGTTCTGATGAACAAGATACCGTTAAGCGGTAAGTTGTATCTATTGATGATTGTTCAGATATTGATCGATCTAAAAATTGGTTAACTTTCAATAATTTTCTTCTCTTAGTTCGTCAAATTTAATTTGATTCTCTTCTCAACCTTTTTTATTAGATGTATATGTAATTTGAAATTTTTGCTTCCGAAATAAATGCTTGGAATCATTAAAAAAAACTCAGATATGTGTCTCATTACTCAATCGTATGTACTCTTTACTTTTCTTAGTTCATCAATATGACTTTCGTATTATTCTTAATATAGAATTTAAAAAGATAAATTCTTTTTCAAACTAAAAATGATTGAAAGATCTTATTTTTTTTATATTCCTTTCGTGGCAAGGTTATTTTTGGCAAAAAATTTGTTCATATTTAATAGAAAACTAGTCTTTATTACAGGCTGTAAAAAGCTCGTACAGCTGGAAATCAAAAGGATCGTTTTTGTTGTTGAAAATCCTAGCAATCACAGGATTCCATCGTTTATAATATAACTTTTATTAGAAGTGTTTAACTGAAGGACAGGTCTCAAAACAGGACGCTACGCATAAGTCAACATTGCATTCCCTATACTCGTAGCTCGGTGCTGTTTTCTACTTTGGACCACAGGTCGTGTAGCAGCAGACAAATCAACGTCTTCGGCGTCGACAAAGCTTTCCGCTTTTTACGGAAAGTGTCGTGCCAACATGCGCACAAGGTTTTTTAGACAGAGAATGGACAGGCATGGAAAGTTTTACATTAAACGTACGTCTTTGCTGCATAACTTCCATCCCTCAAGTCTGTCTCTCATTATAATAGACAGAATCTATTAAGTACTAGCATCAAATTGCCGTTTTGAGTACACTTTGACACTTGTATCAGAGGAAAAAAGTCACCGTTCCATATATGGAACACTCGTCGCGAAAAGATTAACTTATCTATTCATTTGCTTATGAAAAATCAAACAACTATTCCAATCCACGTGGCTTGTGGTTTGTTTAAAACAATTTTTTTCAATATGATTTTATGGATGAATGATACTATCTGTTCTTATACAGGAAATAGTACTAGTAGTACAACATGGATGGAAGCACTCTTGCAAACGTTATTAAACAATGCTAATAATATGGCAATTGATGTGTGTGACTGATCGATGTTAACTGGTAATGAAAAGCTTAGGTATTAGAATCTATGATAGTGGCAGTAATTGATATTAGAAATTTTAGCTTGAAGAATTCGTCGTTTTTTTATGCATTGATTACAGAACACTGTGCGATTTATTTCTCCAATATGCTATCGCATCGAACCATTCGAATAGATACAAATATTGATTGTGAATACTAAATGATGCCAAATTATTGATCTCCACTAACATAAAATGGATGATGAAGAGTGAACTTGTAAACAAAGGCTCTTTTTGAATCTATACACCCCTATCAAATGTTGCTTAAAATGTTTCGTTTATGTGATCTAAGTCCAACATCTTGGTTCTCTGATGATATATAGACATTTCTAGTAAATTTTAGGATTCAATTGATTATTTCACAATTATGAGTCCAAAAGAGTTTGTTCACATATCATTCAATAGACAAGATAAATGACTTCAAACAACGTTATTTTGAATCCCTTTATAGCAATATTCAGTTCAGTAGGTATAGAATATATTCGAAAAACAAACTTTTCTGAGAGTGTGAATGCCCATTTATGGAAATTGAAGGCATAGTCTGTAACATATTCATTGAAAACATATTTAATGTACTTTTTTCAACGCATAATTCTGTCACACTTTTAGTGGTATAGATATGATAAACTTCATCTAACGAGAACTCGATGTCATTGCACAACAGATCTATTATGTTACTCTTCAATACTTCATCATTTTTTTAGAAGTTATTTTCATAAGACAAGAAAAAAGATAACAGATAATAAATAGAACCAACCAAAGACGACTATGTTTCATGGAGAAAAAAGAAGCTTTTTGAAATTAGGAACATTGCACAACTGTGTTGCAAGGTGAGATAAGGAATTATCAATCTTATTATAGCTTTCATGGTGAATATAAATATATACAAGAGTAACACCAACATTTAATTCATATTTTCAACCATTTCATCTTTTGTTTGACGATATATAGCAATATTTTCATAAGTATTCAATCATGAAATTATTTCTTGTCGCTCTCGTTTGTTTTATTGGTAAGTTTTAAACATAAAATATACATTGAACAATTATTCAACGATATTATTCTTATAGGCATCTGCTCTACTCAAGCCTATCAATGTTATCGGTGTGATAGTGCTAGTAAGCCGGGTTGTAATGATCCTTTTAATAGCGCACAAGCTGAAGCACAATGGAAAGTCGAGGCAAAGGCTAATGAACGATGTAAAGTACGTATTGTCATACATTTTTATCAAGATTGATGATATTTTTTTTAAAGAAAGTCAAAGTCTTTGGTGGTCTCGTTAGTCGAGACGTCGTTGACACCACGGAATGCGAAGCGGGTGAAAACAAATGTTTGACAGTGGATGTGCCACTTCTCGGAAAGAGCACAACATGTTGCTGTAGCTCAGATTTATGCAATGGTGTATCATCTGTTCGACAACAACATTTCGTTATTTTTGGTATCATAAGCATACTTATCATGTTCATCTATCGCAGTTTTTAGAAAGACAAATATTAAGTTTTGATTAAAATATTTTTTGTATGATTTTTTTTTTTAATTAATAATAAAACTAATCATCTAGTTCTACAAAAATAAAATTTCATTTTCTTGTTTCGAGTTGATCGTCTATGTTACAATCTGAAGAAATAGAGAAATTATCTTATGACGGTGAATATTATTAATGATATTGTTTAAAAAAAAATGACACAAGATGATGAAGACACAGGAAAAGACAGCGAAAAATATATTGATGTAGCGTACATGTGTCATTTCAACAGAAAGTATATATTAACAAAAGAAGATAGCAGAAGTAATGAGTAATAACGACAAATTTAGTACACAATTATTATCAATAAAAAACACATATCTAGCAGTAAACGTTGTATCATTACATATTCTTCGTTATTCTTTTTTCATTTCTACTTTAATATGAAATAAATGTAATGACTCTTTAATAAAATTCATTTGTTAAATTTGAATTAGTCGAAACTCCATTCGCGAACTGATTGATAATTTGTTCTAAAAGTATATTCTACAGCTACTCATACCAATGATCTTACAAGATTGCATCGAAATTTATACTGTTTATTGCATTGTAATCTTGTAATTTCTAAATGTTGTATTATCAATGAGAAATATCATAATTAACTCATTTATTTATCATAAAAGAGAAAACATTTTCGTTGATTTTTGATAGTTGCAATTAACCTAGTTTTTTTTTTGTACTATAACTATAACATGTATGTTTTGTTATATTTATTCTTCTAATCTTGCTATCTACAATCTTCAAACACAAATATGCTGAAAAGGCACAAACGCCATTTTTTTACGACCTAAAAAATAGTTAGATAAGGATGTGCTTTTTGAAGCAAGTGAAAACGAATGATTGAATAGTTTATTTAGAAAGAAAAAGGTTACAACAAGAGAAAACAGAAATCTATTACGATCTTCTTCTTTGTTAGAGAGACAAAGATCATGAAAATATCCTCAAATTAACAGAAAAAAGAAGACGAATACAAGAAAAATGTCCTTAAATTTACGGAAAAGAAAAGATAAGACAAAGTATTGTCGAAAGACGAAATTGACAAACATATAGAAAAGAAAAGTTGACGTCACATATCTATGTGTATATATCGATTGAGGAATAATGGTTTATTATATAACAAGAATAGTTAGTATTTATTGCAATTTCTTACATATAACAACAAAAAGAAAAAGATAATCTTGAAGTTTGCCAATGTAATAAGAATTATAAAAATTGTATTTGCATGTATGATAAGCAGCATAGTATATCTTCACTACAATAGTATGGTATAAATGAACTTTGTAAATATTTTTTTTGAACAACAATAATTTATTTCTATTGCCCTACATAATCCTTACGTATTTGTTTGACGATAAGTAACAGCAGGAAATCTTACTACTTTGATCTAATAATACAATATGTAGATATATAGGATGATATTTTTCAATGAGAAGATGGTAACATGGTATACAATTACAAGAGAGGAATGAGTCCAGTGCTGTATATAATTATTTTTTACGAAAGAACTGCCTAAAGTCATTCATCTCTTTTGAGTTCATATTTTGGGCATATAGAGACAACGTCTAGACTAAAAAAATCTCAAAGTAGTTCAAGCTCATAGGTTTTATTTATAGAATTATAAGTTTTACTGGTTTTTTTTACCATGGAATAGAGTTTTGCCAGGAAAATTCAAACAAATGATTTTTGATCTGAAGTCTTGTCTATATGTAGGCCGTATCATTCTCTAATAATATCCTAGAAAGTTTTAATCAAAACGATGACTTTCTATTTTCAAATATTCAATATTGAACAACAACTCACGACATTTCTGGTCGTCTATGAAGTCTGATCAACTTTTGAATATTGAATATCTCAAGAAGGAATTAGGATTTCGAGTTTATGCAATGATATATTATCTATTCCACAACAACCCTTCGTTGTTTTTAGTAGTATTAGTACACTCATCATACTTGTTTATCGCTGGTTTTCCACCAAAAAGAAGTTTGTTAGCGCAACTTCTTTGGAGCTGAAATGTGGAACTTACGTATACATGTATCCTTAAACCTTAATATTCTAATGCATCATATGTAAACTGAAAAACTTCGTGTACATTGTAGTTATTTTCACTGATAATCAATTGCAAGAGCAAGACTTTGTTATTTATGTCTACATTTAAAACAGACATTTTTTTTGTGTTTGAGAGCGCTCTATTTTTATTTTGCATTGTTGCTATTCGCTCATTATCTTTCATCTTTTTTTAAATTTTAAATCGTTTTTCGTAACTCAACATTCTTATTATTATAATCATTGAATTAATTGGTAAATAAATCTGTTTTATATATCCATGATATCTACAGAAGATCTTACGCACTATTATATATATTAATCAGCTCACAAACAATGATATTGATTATCTTTCAAAATTATAACTTGATCAATTTTTCAAAAAAAAACTAGAAAGTCTGATGTCTGTTAGTCTTAATTGCTAAGGTCTGTAAAGGGGCCTCATGTTACTATGTGTCTGTAATGGAGAGGAGGGGAATAGGGGAAGCCGTGAAAACCTAAACTTAAAACTTACACTCACTACTTTCTTCGAAAATATATGAGTTCCATAAAAGTTATTATATCCATCAAATGGAAAATGAAGAACAGCCATTGAATAGAGTTCTGTGATATACAAAAGAAAATCTTCGATTGTCACTCAGAAAATTCACTTACAACTTATTCTGATCTTGATGTATTATTGCTTAAGTCATTCATGTATCTTCAAATGACGATTTCATTTTTTTGTTTTAAATTTCAAATATTAATAACTCTTTTACTGACACGGCAATAGAGAGATGTATTTGCTCTGAAAAAAAGACTATTGAGTCAGTGAGTTTATAAAAAAGAAGATTATTAATGAACCTAAAACTAGTTAACCGTAATGTTGAGAATGGGATTAGTAAAACCAAGTATGAACAGACTGTTTCATTATCCCTACTATAGTGTCTCTTATATTGTGATCAACAATGATGAACTCGATGACTAGCGTTACTAGTATCCTCCCTATACGATGTTCACTACGTTACTCTTTTCCTTCAGCTGTATTCTTCTATAGTGGTCCTCAAAGAACACTCGGTCAAACAAGAAACGAAAAGATATAGATCATACTCGAAGCAACGGACAATAGTTCATACAGAATAGAAGAGATAAAATACATAGGAGAAAGACAGTGATGATCATTTATCGTTACAATGAAACCTATTTTGTATACACGAAGAGCCACAGATAGCAATACAATAAAAAATTGAAATATCTTTGCTTCGACTCATTCAAATGAATTGATTTTTTGCTTAGTATTATAGGAAACTTCATCTATTATCAAGTAAGAAAAATACTTATAAAGTGTTTCATAGATAATTTTCAGTTGTTATCTAAGAGAATTATAATTAGAAGTCAAAATGAATTTTATAAATGATAGTATATTGATGTACGTAGAGCAAATTTTCAGAATTAGATTGTTTAAAATTCAATGATTACAAAATTTTGAATTTTCAAACATAGAACATTGGACATTTGCAAAGAAGTTGATGTTCAAAGAACTTCAATAGGACGTTTTACTTATAGGATACGAATTTTAACATTTAAACTGAGTACTAGTTTTGAGAACTTGCTTTGTATGCATTAATATAGTTCATTTTAATTTCTTATTATTATTCTCTTAGATAACAACTAAAAATGATCTATGGAAGGCTTCATATGTATTTTTTTATTTGACAATAGATGAAATTTCTTTAACAAGACCCAAATTATTACTTGATAGTAGTATTTATTTATGTTATCCATATGAAAAAAACTATCAAATAAGTTGCTACCACTAACCAAAAAAATCAGTTCATTCGAACGAATTAAAGTGAAGATTTTTCAATTTTTTATCATAGTGTTACTTATACCTCACTCGTCTGTAAATATCTTTTTAAATTCTTTAGTTAAACAGATCTAATCTTTAAATAAATCTCTTAGTGCTTATCTATTTTATATCAATCACTATATTTGTTTGTATATTAATACGATAAGTATACGATTGAAGAACGTCTTTTATTGAATGTATTATCGTATTTTTAAAAGCGACATTTCATTTGTATTTCATTGACTTTTGTTGTTTTTAGTTTAAATTTTGCTATAGTTCAATCATATACTGTTAATGAATTTGTCATACAAATCATCATCATTAGTTATTCACACTACTACTTTTTGAAATTTGAATTTCGTTTTGTTTTTACTGAATAACTTTCTCAAGTAATTACAATCTATGAGTTTGTAAGTGAATATATAACCATGAATTTATGTTCAAAATGACATTTGAGTCGTAGAAATTTATTTTGATAACCGTGTAAATATTTGTTGTAAATTGATGTATGAATATTCATCAAGTATGTTATATATTAAAAAACATTCAGGTGTGATAAATATGCAGATGAATGAAAAGAAATTTATAATTTATAATTTATTTTTATTTTTAATTATCTAACGTCAATGCGTAGTAAATGTTCGAGGTCGTATTCTGTCTGATTCAACTATTGATATATTATTATCGATATAAGAGACACTTTCATATATCGAATATATGATTCAAGTATGACGTATATGTATCTTTAGTCATTGTTATTAGCAACAACAAACGTTGTTCGAATTTATTCCTCTATTCCTTTTTAAGTATTCTATTCTCTTATTTATCTTTTCACTGACGCCAGCAAATGCCGATCTTCTATATTTTCTTTTTCTCCTTCCATTAAATTTCTGAGTCATCCAGTGCATAATACTTTTTCTCGTGTTTTTTTTTCTGTTCTTTCTATCAAAACGGGGGAAGGTCTAATGACGTAGATAAATTTGTATAACAGTCGTTGTTAACTCATTTCTTTTTCTTCTATGCGCATAGTTAACTTGTGTTTTTTTTTGTGAAGCATATATAAAGATTATAGTATTACTAAACTTTTCATTTCAAATAGAAAAAAAAATATTCTCAAGCATTTTCATACAGACAAATGGCAGCAGCAGCACCACCGTTGGCCAGTGGTAGTTTAGCAGATGTAGTAGGTCAATTTAATGGTGGCTATTACAAAATAGATCATCGTGATACAAATGCACTTCTTTCGGTGACATTACAACCAAATACTCCATTTTATGCACAGCCAGGAGCTATGGTTGCTATGAGTCCAGAAGTGACACTCAAAGGAAAATTTAAATTTTCATTTAAAAAAATGTTAACTGGTGGTGAAATGGCTCAATCAACATATACTGGTCCTGGAGAAGTGTTACTTGCACCACCTGTCTGGTAAGATTTTCATTAGCTTTTAATTGATACTAGTATCTTATATTTTAATTTTATAATAAATCGAAGTTGACGTATTTTTAGTCATGAAAAACAAAAACCCTTGGTAAAAATATTTCAATATCTTATTTGACTTTTATGATAAGATAAAAATAAGATCTATTTTTTTATTTTTTATTTTATAGGGGTGATATCGTTCCTATACAATTAGATGGTCAAAGTCAATGGAGTGTAGGCAAAGGTGGGTTTTTAGCTATGACTCATGGTGTTGTAAAAGAAACAAAATCACAAGGATTTGGTAAAGCAATGTTTTCTGGTGAAGGTCTTTTTGTTCATCGTGTATCAGGTAATGGAATTATTTTTGTTACATCTCTTGGCGCTATTGTACAACGTCAGTTACGACAAGGTGAACAATGGATTGTTGATAATGGACATTTAGTTGCGTGGAATTGTCCATATGCAATTGAAAGAACTGGTGGTGGCCTTATGAGTGGAATGCATGCTGGTGAAGGACTTGTTTGTCGATTTACTGGTCCTGGAACAGTTTATATACAAGTAAATATAAGAAATAAAAATATTTCTATTCAATAGAAAAATTATATATATATATATATATATATATAAATTTAGACACGAAATCCAGAAGCCTTGTCGGAATGGATCTCAAGTCATGTAACAACATCAAGTGGTTAATTTTCAATATAAAATTTTACATTCGTCTATATTACTTTTTCATAATTTATGTCTTATTTTAAGCTATGATACTACTTTTATTTATTTAATATGATAAAATTAAAAAAAAAGGCTGTGGGATTAAGAATTATTTCATTATAGAATATTTACAATTCGATTGAGAGTGATAAGAAAAAATGAATTGTATATTTGCTTACTGTCCTATAGTAAAATGATATTGATAATCTGTTGAAATTTGATTCATAAAAAAATCTTATTCTCATTTGAAGATTAATGTAGAGAATAGACCATAAATACTACTGTCAAGTAAGAAAAGTAATTTTCGATGATTTTACAAGAAAAATAATAAGAAAAAAATCAAAATGAGCTATACGGATAAATGCAAAGCAAGTTTTCAAAACTATTAGTGAGTTTAAATGTTGAAACTCATGTCCCATAAGTAAAACATTCTATTGCAGCTCTTTAGGCACCAACTTTCTTGTAAGAACTAATGTTCCATGTTTGAAAATTCAAAATTTTGTAATCGTTGACTTTTGAACAAACTAATTCTAAAAATTGGCTCTATTTGTATCAATATAGTTCGTTTTGATTTCTTCTTATTATTCTCTTAGGATGACAACTATAAATTATCTATGAAATGCTACACATGTTTTTTTCTTATTTGATAATAAGTAAAATTGCTTTCATAATACCAACAATAATCACAATAGTAGTATTTGCTTACCAGGATTTCACAGCATAAAATGAGATGAGACGAAAGAAATTCGTCTCCATTAACACTACTAAATTTTACATATTTCATTTTGTATTTCATAATCTTATTAAAATTCAGTTAACATTTCGGTGAGAAAGACATCTGTTTCGAAACGATTGAATAGTTCTTAATAATAAAAAAAAGATTGTTGTAAAAGATATTTGTTCCTGGAATGGGATTGTTTCATCTTACACGGAGGCCTGTTGTTTATCATATCCGTATGAAGAAAAAAGCTTTGGAAAAACTTCTACAACTGACCAACAAAGTTAGTGAATTTGATTTGATCAATACGGAGATATTTCATTAATTTTATCGTAGTGCTATTTATATAGCTTACTCTGTATATTTATTCTAGTTTGTTAAAAGGAAATGTCTATGAGTAGAATATAATTTATAGGAGACATTCCACATAAACAGCTGTTACTTATTTTAAGATTATTTTTATATTCAATTTAAAATCGAATTCTTCCACGTTAATACATCTATTTGAGCGATAGATTCTTTAAATATTCGTATGAATATTTAGTGAAATACATGATTAATAACGATTAAGTAAATTTAATCATCGCTTACATAACTTGTTAACTCAAAATACTTGCGAATATTGAATATATATGACGTACGATATTGTAAGATGTCAACAATTCGGCATTTAATCAAAATTTCTTTTATTGTTTTTTTTTTCTCATAGTTGGATCGAGCTCATCGAGTTAACAATAGAAATGTTGTGTTTTGATATATTCAGATGATGTTTTTACAGTGAGACTTCGAATAGTTAGGGTGAAAAAAAATCAGAAAAACCTATCAAAATTGAAATATCCCAAAAGCATCAACTCTCTGTAGCCTTAATATTTATCTAAATATTTCTTTTGATTTGTTATATAGTTAGGAAAAACACTTATGCATGCTTTTTGAAAAGATATTATTTGATTATTGAGAAAATCGATTTTTTTTTCGATAGAATAGCAAAAAAAAGTCATAAATACCGATTTGTGTTCTAAGATTATGACCATCAGAACTTCAGTTTCGAAAGAAACGTATATTATATTCGAAATCAGTGCAAAAAATTGCATCGAATAGTATACTCAATATTCAAAACTGCTCGTCGTCAAATTTTGATCTTTGCACTCCGTCATTGTTATTTTCAAATACTCTGATCTGTGCTTTCCTAAGGTCAAAGTTTGATGGAAATTAGTATTGAGTATACTGATTCTAAATACGATATTCATTTCTTTCGACATTGAAGTTCTGATGGTCAAAGTCTTAGAATACAAATCGGTATTTATGACTTTTTTGCTATTATATTGAAAGAAAATATCGATTTTTATTAACAATCAAACAATATCTTTTCAAAAAACATGCATAAGTATTTTTCCTAACTATATAACAAATCAAAAGAAATATTTAAATAAATATTGAGGCTACAGAGACTTGATGCTTTTGGTGTATTTCAATTTCTATGGGTTTTTCTGGTTTTTTCCACCTCACTATCCTAAATCTCGTTATAAAAACATCGTCTGAATATATCAAAAAACAACATTATAGCTAACTCGATGAACTCGATCTAACTATGAGAAAAAAAACGCCAAAAGAAATTTTGCTTAAATGACGAATTGCTAGCATCTTATTTTTTTAAGCAAAGTTTTTTTTTTTGTGACATCGACTTTCTATTATATAATAATAACTTTAAAAACAAAGGCAAAATAAACTTGTTTAATCTTATGAACAATGCAAAAGAGTGACAATATTTTTGATCGTCAAATTTTTCCAACATTTATTTCACATTATTATTTGTCAATGAAGTATAGTTGCTGCTCCAGACTGATGATAATCTCATCCTGACATTATTTGATGTTTTCACCCTCTTTGCGTTATTCTCCACTGTCAATCAGACTAACTAATTAAAAGTATCGTTGACCTGGAAAACAACTAAAGTGTAGTGTATAAAGCAAGTAATATACATGTATTACAATATTAACCTTGAGAACAACTTTTTTGACATTTCTTCATATCAATGACAACACGGTATCCACACTCTTTGATGTACTCTGCCAGTTAGTGTGTAGAGTATCGTCGATCTGGAGAAGAATCTTAGTTTCATCATACACTAATGGTTTTGATTATACATCAATCTTTTTGATCCTTGACAACAAAGTAGTGAATTTGGATGAGAAGTTATATGGCTCATGTAGAAGCATCCAAGAAGAGATCACGACAAATCATTACTGGAAAAAAATTGATAATCAAAGTAATTTTTATTACGAACAATGAAAAAACCAATCATTAAAATGTTATTTGATATGATAGAAAAATTTTACTATATCATGTTAACGATGTTTTATCCGTCATTTCTTAATGGTATACATAAATCGAATTTTCACTAAATAAATATATTTCACAAAGAAAGTTCTTCAAGTGATAAATTACTTTTCGTGTTAAGTCTTATCTGAATAGATTATCCCTATTGAGATTAAAGAAAGTCATAGGTAATTCATTTTCAGAAGTCTTTCTTTTTTTGCAAGTCAGTTTTTCAAGAAAATGTTATAGCTGCCTTTTCAGATCATCTTTAAACTTTGTATAAGTAAAATTCTCATTGAAAATAATTTTATTCGAGTAAGCAATATTTGTTCTTAAATTTATATCTCAAAATAGAAAATACAACGAAATATAATACTTTCAAAATTAACTAATCTCATTGAAAACTTTATTTGCATAAAGTTTGAATTCGAAAGTTGAGTTTGAACATAATTTGGAAGAAATCAAAAATATATTTTTTGCAAAATTCGCTAAAATGATTATAAATCATGAAGAAAGATTGATAAATACGAATTCCTTTAGGTTTTGTCTATACTCAATAATGTTTATCAGCGGACACAAGACTCATTTCAAAAAACAATTTATTGTATATGGAGACTCTTTCTTTAAAGGCATTCAATCAAATATATTGATAACGTCTCAATTGTTGTTAATGTGATGAAGTAGTGCATAAAGATGTAATAGCTGACATAAAAATTAAACATATATATGTAATGTATATTATTTGATTTTGTAATTTAGAATCATTGTAGTTCTATGAATCACAGATAGGATAGATAATATCGATAAAATAAAGAGATATATCAATCTTAAATTTGAAATACATGTTTATATTTTCTTGTAGTTTTAACCATTTGAAAATTTTGTTAATCGGAAGTTTAATTTTAAGTTGAAGTATATGATAATTAATGAAAAAAGTTTTTTTTGCTAACAAATTATCGACGAGAAATTTCTTTATTATTATTTTTTTCTTTAAAGAAAATATATCATTTTGATTTTCATGTTTTCTTTTATGACGATTCACTATTTTTAGACTTCATCATATTTGACTGGTGTTGCCATCTCTTCTGATTTGTTTCCATATTTTTTTTTAAGTCTCATTCTTTTTTTAAACATCGTTTAATAATATTTTTAGATTCTGCTTAGCCATCTGTTCGGAAATGTCAGGGAAATTATTATGAACGTTGTTATGATTGTTTTCTCATTCTTATTCTTTTTTTTTTTTGAGAGTAACATATATTTTCTATTAATTACAAAAATGTACTATTCTAATGTTATTTTTCTTTCGTACTTTGTCTTTACCTATCTGGTTATTTTTATCGTGCTAGTTCTATTTTTGTCGTCGATTTAAGTAATTATTCAACTTAATTTTGAAGAAGATTTAATGGCTAGATTTTAAGGTCTATGCTTAAACTATGCAATAATCTATTAAAATTTCGGCTATATTAGTCGAAGTCGCATTTCATGTTTGTTTTATTTCTGGTTCGATTTAAGATTCCAACATGTAACCAAATAGTTTGAAAAAACACGACATATATGTAGTGCTGAGTAAGAAAAGATAGTTCGATTTGATCACAATGGCACAAGTTTCAATGATCTCTGTTTTTAAGAAAGATTCATATTTCGTTTGATAATTTTGTTGGTTTTAAAATTTTTTAATTTCTTTTTTACGCATTCGGAATCAAATTAATTGAATTCGATCGATTGCGTAATCACTACTAAGACTACTTTTAAATAAAGTATACATTTTTCGGTTTTCGTTTTAAACCTTTGCTGATCATGAAATTGAAACAATTGTAAGTTTGTTTTTGCTCATGTTCAAATAAATCATAATAACACAACTTAAAGTTAGAAATTGAGATTTAGTCATTAAAAGTATCTTCAATAATTGTTATAGTCATTTACTCGCTTGTTTAGATTTATTTTGATGGATCTCTGAAGAATCCCTCAGAAACCGATTTTGAACCAGATACATTCAAATCGCATGAAATTTTCAACCCCCTATACCATGACGTTTTCGGAAGATATTCAACAAACAAGGGTCAAAAATAGCTCATTTGGCAACTCAAATTTCTCTGTGAACCTTCATTCTACATACTTATCTTTTTTGTTTGCAAGGATATGTCAGAACGTAGAATATTACAGTGTCTTTTTTTTAAATTATCGCTATTTAAGTGGAGAAAAGTTCAATGCCTGGAAAAACTCAAAAAATGGCGTTCTAATTATAAAAGCACTCAGTTTAATTCAAAAAAGAGACTCTGCCATGCTCTGCATCTGGACATGATCTATCATACAAAAAAAAAATTAAATATATGGAATGAACACTTACAGAGAGTTCTGAGTTGCACGATCAAAAAAAAATCATAAACAGAGGAAAGGTGAAAAAGATTTCTCGCACTTTCTATAAAAAAAAAACGTATTTTTCAAGTAGAAGGTGAAATAAAACTAAACGATTGGAGTTTGGTACAAAACTATCTCATTATGATATCAAGAAAAAGTTCAAGAAAAATTGTCAATTAAAAAAAATGCTTACTACTTTTTGAACATTAAAAGTTGACAACATTGATATAAATGATCTATAATTTTCTCTGCACTCACCCACATCTATACTCGACAGTTCAAGAAAGACTATTTAGTTTATATTGAACATCATTTTTAAATTTATTTAGATAATGAATAAACTGATTAATGTAAGACTTTAACTGAAATATTTTTTTTTAATTATTTGTGTAAAAAAAACTTTATTACTTCCTCTAAAATGTTTAGCTTGTGTCGCTTATGACTATTGAAATTTATTAAGATTTTGAAATCATCGTAACTAAGAAAAAAAAAGATGAACTGCTATTTTATAGTTCAAGATGATAAAGATAGAAAATATTTGTTTCTTAAACTTTATTTTAGTTGAATATTCCTTCTAACCATTGAGACATTCTTTGAGAAGAGAGGAGGTCGACGTGATAATGTAATGTAGTGACTCTTTCATAACATATGCTATTTTCTTCTATATGCGATTGACTCATTCAACAACAAAGAAAGAAAAATGTTCTATTGCGCATTTTCTCCTCTTCTTCATTCTTGACCTAGTTTGCTTCCATCTCTGTTTCATGTTTTTTTTTCTCTTATTCTCTCACGTCATTCTCCTTTCAGATTGTTAATAAAGCATTATTTCTAGCAACGATCTAACAAAACGAAAAAAAAAAATGTCATCTTCATCTACTCATTATATACAAGATTCAGATGGAAAATTAGCTACTGAATCGTCACCACCAGGTATGAATTCAATGACGAATACAATTGGTATGCATCCAAGTACCAATCAAACATTACCATCAACTGATCCATCAAATATACGACGTAGTAGTTGTGAACAACATGGTTGTACTAGTGAACACAGTGGAAAACCACATGCATAAGAAAAAAATAATAAAATAAAACTATTATTTTGAAAATTTATAATCTAGCATAAGTTGAATATGCATTATTTATTTTCTATTATATATAAATCATTAAAATTTATCATTGATATATCTAACTTTTGATCTTGGTATTAACGACGAGAAGAGGTTTTATACCAAAATATTCACATTGTAGTGTAGCATATTGAAATATTAGATAGAGAATACATTTGTGAATCGAATAGTCTATTAACATCTATTTGTATAATATTCTTATTAAAAATAATAATTTTTTTTGTTTGTATTTTGTTTTTCTTTCAAATAGTTATTAAACATTTACATTCTTACTGCTCATTTTTTGTCATAATAGTTTGAAAAATACCAGATATCTATCTAAATATAAAGAAAAAATATTTCATCTATGTAATATTCACATAATATACGCTCGGTTTTTTAATAATTGATATATAGCAAGACAATATCAACTTCATCAGATTGTTTGACATATTAATCATGAATAACACATAGAGTTCAGAGAAAAACTCTGTTATATTTTTTACTACAATGTACAATAAGAATAAATCGAGTTTTTGCCTCTGCTGTTTGTTTTTTGTATGTATAAATGTATATAGTTTCAATTGTTGTCTGAATATTCAAAAATTCATTTTTGTTAATCTCTATATCTGAATAAATACTCCAACTATAATTTCAGTAACATTTGTTTATACGTACAAATATAAAGGAGAGGCGAAAACTCGATTTACTCTTGTTGTAAATTGTAGTAATAAAAAATATGCTACCTTCTTTTCTAATGTATTTTTGCGTTCTCTAAACTTTAAGTGTTATGTATGATTGATATATTCAACGATGCAATGAAATCTATACTTCCTCGCTATATAGCAATTATCGCAAAAAAAACAAACAGCAGCAGCCCGAAGCAAAAAAAACATTAAACGAGGAAATTCAATTAAGACGTAAAATCTAATTAATATTTATAAAAAGTAATCCATATAAAACAATATGTACTTGCTTATATTGCATTAAAAGATCAATTGTACTGCGTCATAGAGGGTTAAACATAGTTTTAAGATACCAGTATTGAAAAAAAAGTAATAATACCGATTGTTTTCGAAAATCATTATGGAACGTTGTTGAGTTACAAAATTTGATTTTCGACGTTATTGCGATGTGTTTGAATCGTCTGAATCTAGATATATTGTTTTATATATTTAATTGTTTTATCGTTTCTTTGATCATTTTAAAAAGTATTCTTAGTGAACCCAAGTTAGAATTGATACTTGTATTGTAGTTGATGTGTGTTTTTAATAACATCTCTACATCTTGTACAAAATATAAACTCAATAGTATCAATTTGATTGCCTTTTTCCGCTATACAAAATGATATGCACGAACTCTATACCTTGCTGATAAAATAGGAGAAAAAATTGCACAAAGTGTTCTAAATTACTACTAACAATGTGTATAAGTACTTGTTGTATTTGAATGCAATTTTCAATTGAATAAATTCTACATCATAAAAGTGTATGCAAGCATTTGGTAACCATCGATGGATCGATTAGGTATAGTCTTATTTTAAATAATATAAGAATTATAATAGAAATACTTGAATTTTTTCATTACTAGTCGTTTTAACTCTGTAACGGACATATTGAATTCAAGATACTCTGCTGCTAGTATGCCACAGAATTTTTTAGATTCCCCACTACTTTCGGGTATTTTTTGGAGGTTTTCAAGTCTTGACTTTGAAATTTTTCTAATTTTTCAATCGATTAACTAATTAAAAATAGTTTTCGTCGGACGCTCTAAAAACCTGACAAATACTCGAAGGAATACTCTGGAATGCACATGTACTGAGACCATTCTCAATATAATATTCAATCGAGATATTGTTACATGTTGTTTGCTATTAAAGTACTTTTGTGTTTGTTCTGTTGATTATTGTCCCAGTACCATGACTGCTTTGAAATCAGTACCTTCGGTAAGGAAGACAAACTGATGACTTTATAATAATTTTAACCTGATCTTTTTAATGACTTAAAGAATCACTATCATAAAGTCTAAATATTTTAATAGTTACAAAAATAAAAGAAATTAAAACTATTGAGGAAGAAAATACTGCTTAATAAATTATAGCAGTCGACAAATGACGAATTTTCTTGTAGGTTCAAACACAATAAACTCGAATAATATTCATTCATAGAATTAATCGAGCTAGTTCAATCAATATTCAATGAATTTGAATATGATGGCCATGATATTTATGACATGTTCAAAGACATTATTAAATACTTAGTAAAATTGCTTCTATTTTTATGTTTTAATCAATTTTCCAAAGTAATCGAATATTGATGTGATCATATTACATTATTGAAAAGAAGATTATAAATCATGTAAATGATATTCTCGTTTGCATATAGAATTAAAAAGAAACTTTTTTTTTCTATTCTTTTTCTATTAGAATATTAACTTAGACAATATCTAACTACAATGACGTATGCTTTGTAAATGCAGCTAGATCATAAAATAAAAATCTCTTGACAAACTTTATCTATTATAAAAACTAACATATTCTGTAACAATAATTAGTAATTTGTAATACCTTCATATCTCTTCGGATCTCAATTATCGTTGAATACTAACATTAAATAAGTCTTATTATCGTTAATAATATTCGAGAACTTTCATTTCTAAATCAAATAACTTTGCCAAGTGTTGCCTACTATAGAGTTTGATCTACTCTGTCAAATATTATCGAAATATTTGTTGAGTATGAAAACTCTAATGTCTAGATTGAATATATTAATTGTCAAGATCTAAATATTTGATTTACAATGACATAGTCATTTGAGAAGTACAGTAAATATTAGTCAGTTTTCTTTGTTTAATGCTATCGTCAACATGATTCAAGCACAACATATTACGATATCAGAAGAAATTTGACCATTCACCTAAAATTTATATAATCACCAAATTAAAATCATTCCTTTTCAAAAACTAAAATGAAAGAAGAAAACAATAAGCAATCATGTTTTGAATGGATTCAATTATTTGTATCAATTTCTATTCCTGTCGCTATTGGTGTTTATACTGTATTACAAAATAACCGTGATTTTGCAATAGCAAATCATAATCGTAAACAAGACCTTGATATAGCTGATGATCAACAACAAGATTTAATTCTTCATGAATGTCAAAAGACATTAAGTAAATTAATTGAAAAATATGGTACAGAACTTAATGAAAGTTCATCCGCTGCACTTGTTGCTCGTTTTGCAGCACTTTCAGCATTAAATCGTCTTGATTCTGATCGACGAAATTTTCTCATTCGTTTATTATATGAAGCTAAATTAATCACCTATCAATCGGATGATTATCGATCACCAGTTTTACTCCAATCGGCTAATTTAACTGATTTAAATTTAATTGGTGAATTTGAACGAAGAGTATTATCTCATCTTTCATTGGAAGATACTATTATGACAAGAGCTGATTTTCATGAAATTAATATCTGTGGTGCAAGATTTAATGGTGCTATACTTATTAATGCTGATTTTTCTTCGACTCAGAATACTCCACCAATGGATGATGAGATTAGTATTCTTAAATATAGTTCTTCACAATTGTTTTTCAATAAAGCAAACTTAACATCTGCTTCATTTTTTTCTGCTACATATGATAATGTTGATTTTACTCATGTGATAATGAATAATGCTGATTTAAACAGATTTTTCTGTTCTAATTGTTTATTTGATTCTACATCTATGATTAAAGTAAATCTAAAAAATGCAGATATTAAATATTCTTCATTTATGTTTGCAAAGCTTGATTATGCTAATCTATATCGATCAAATTTTGGTTTAGATGTTGATTTTTATCGGACGGATGTGAATCATGTTAATGGTGCTTATACTAATTTTATACAATGCGCATTAAATAAAACTAAGTTAATGAATTCAACATTTGATCATGCTGTATTTATTAATAGTACCTTTTCAAACGCATATATGCATAAGATATCAATGAAATATAGTAAAATAATTAATGGAAATTTTACGGGTGCAGATTTAAGTGATAGTAATTGGCAATATGCTCATTGTCAACGATGTATATTTAATGAAGCAAATTTCACGAATGCTGATTTGTTTGGTGCAACATTTATTGAGTGTGATTTTCAAAGTTCTACGCTTGTGAAAAAACAATTAACACAAACTGCTTCTTTAAAATGGTCAATACTCCCTATGTGAAATGCATTTAATTAGAAACAAATTTTTTCTATTTTCATATGTTCTATATTACAAATAACATTTGATGAAGAATAATTCTTAACTGTTCTTTCATTTATAAGTATTTACTGATGACCAAAATTTGTTGGTTCCAATTGAGATGTCGTACGTTTTCTCAAATATGTGATCCAATACAATTTGTAATATTATACAGGATCTAAATAAATTATATTTTGGACTATTTATATATTTTGCTAAGCTCTATGTCCATGGAAAATAGATGAAAATGATTTATCGATTCTTCTTTTTAACATACTATGGTATCAACTCATCATCCGTTATGTTCTGCAAGGAATTGAATGATCTATCAACACAAAAGTACTTTAAATTAGTATGAATCTAAAGAACTGACAAAGTGCTCGAAACTTCCTTTTTCATACTATATTATTTTCATTCTCAATTCTATTTAAATAGTTATTCATGATTGTTTAAGCATATCTACAAGTAATTATCTGAGTCTCAATCCTGTGCATCCCTTGAGAAAATCTGGAAAGATCTTTCCAGATTCAGAGTCTCAAGAATTCGGTTTTGAATTCTAGTATTTGTTGTTCGCAAAATTTCTCATAGTGAAGTATGTTCATTTTCAGGATGTCTTCAAATTTCTGCTCAAATTTTTTTCTAAATTGAGAATGTAGTATCCTAGCAGGATTAACTCTCGATTCTATTCAGAATCTTCATCGAAAAGACAAAAAGAATTTTTTCAAAGTTTTATCAGATTTTGTCAAAATCTATTCGATAACCCATATGAGGATTCTGTCAGAAATTACAGCTATATCAGACGAGGGTGTTCTCAAGAATAGAACAAGATGAGTCAGAATCCTAAATAGGTAAATTCTGCTAAGTTTTGACCAAGATCCTGTTTCAATTGCCATTCATTCTCGTCTTGTGCATATTTTCTAGACTTTTCTAGTACAAGCGTTCCTGATCCTTACAAGATAATATCAACCATAATAAGTATCTTGATGAGAACATACAAGAATTTAGTTAAAATCTTCGTAGATTTGTGTTTAGACTACACTCAGACTTTGATTATCAAGATCTCGTCAAGATTTTCAACTGATACCATTAATGATCTTGGCAAAAATGGATGAACTAATTCCATCAAGATTTTCGCTAACATCTATTGAGAGTCAGTTCAGAATTATCATGAGTTGAATATTATCTGAGTTTAGAAAATTAATTATCTGTCCGATTTTATACAGGATAAAACTTGAACAATTATTAAACTATGGTGTTAATATCAGATTAGTTATTGCACTAAGTTTCTCATAAACTCACAGTTTTTAGTAAGAAGCACTCTTTTGGTAAAACTATTCTCAGGTTTATGTAACCCTGAAAAACAAAAGTTAGGTAAATATTTTTAAAATTGAACTGAAGAACTTAATACAGCAGAAGTTTGTCAATTCGAAGTAATATTTTGAAATGAAATATTCCATTTTCCAAACGTTTGTTCCGATAATTTGTCTTTACATAAAATTTAAGTACAAGTTAACGTTTCAGTGAGAACTAAGATATCGAAGATTAAACTTATAGATAATAAAATAGCACAGTTCACCGCAGTAATCTAATCAGTTTGACAGCTGAAAATCTGGAGATCGATACACAGTATGCATTTTTCTTCTGTTCTCTTTAGAAAGTCTTACAATGTGCAATTGGCAACCTTCTAAATTAGAAATGTTTGAAATCTTATAAAGTTTTTGGAATCTCGAGTCTATACGCCATTTTCAAGACTTCACCGTTTCCACAGAAACAAAGAGCGAATCTGTTTCAGGTCATTATCGAATCTATCAAAGATTTCCCCTAGGGAATATGTCAACGGAACGCAAAATTCTAATATTTTTGCAAATCTTCAATCCAAACGATATTTTAGCTATCTGCTTCGTATCCATCCATAGTACTAGCTACGAGTCCCAACTTCTCCCTCTACCATGAAGTTTATCATTAATTCAAGTTTTTGTCTGTAGCCTTCGACTGCATGTGCATAGGAAAAAAAAACGT